>QGSO01000929.1:87523-100667 GCA_011037825.1 Carya cathayensis | reverse complement strand
GATTATTTCCCGACAGCAATCACATCTCTCTCGTCTTTACCCTCATCTGGAATCACGCGTATAGATTATCTTTTCCGTAAATCACGTATTTTGTTCTTCACCGACAGCTGTAAAATCATGAGTCTTCCAAGACCACGCCTAGCCTTTCTCAAGCCCAAACTACCACTTTATGTGGTGGACAGCCACCGTACGCCGCCACGTACGTTCCTCCGACGCATGTTCGTGACGAACAACGAGCGACGCACGGGTTATCCCGTCGATGGTATAACCTTCTATCTCTAGTTATTTTACGTTTAAAATAGTAGTTGGTTGGTTTGTGGATTGTGTAGTTGTATTTGTGGAGTTCGTTGCGTAGTTGTGAAGCGAAGTGTGGTTGTGAAGTGTTGAGTTTGATTGTGTATTTTGTGGACTGTGCTGTGAAGTATAGGCGTGAGATGGATGCCGTAGATGTGATACGGCGGGTTGTGTGAAGAGAATACGCGTGTAGCGTATTCTGTGTAATGCAGCGACGCGCCGCGCGACGTGCGCTGTAGTGATGTGTGTCGTAGAAGGAAGGGAGTACGCATGTAGTGTACTCCGTGTTGTATGGCGATGCATCGTGTGATGTGCATCGTGTTGATGAGTGTTGTAGCGAAGGAAGTACGCGTAGCGCGTACTCCGTGTCGCGTAGCGATGCACCGTGAGACGTGTATCGCAGTGATGGGTTTTGTAGTGTGAATGGAAGAGAGTTCACGTGAGTGTACTCTGTACTAGGTCGTGATACACCGGATGGCGTGTCACGAAGGGTTGGATGGCGTAGCAGAGAAGTGTGGAGCGTATGGTGTAGTGTTGGGAAACTGTATGACAGTGTCCCGAAACAGTGATGATATGGATTATAGTCCGGGGTGACTGATGTCATCTTGTGGTTGACTATGGCTAAGAGTATATGGATTGAGAAAGGAATTGTTTGTTTGGTTATTATTGATAATTTTAATGAACTTGTTTTAGTGCAAAGGCTTTCTGAAGTCAAATTATCTCTTCTGGGTATAGTGAAACCTCACGTTGCTCGTGGTGTTGCAAGTGCTCATAATATGGCAATTAGAGTTCAGAAGTGAAAATCTTAAGGACTTGAGTGTTCCTCTTCCAGCTGTTGTGCAGTTCCTCGTGTTTCGCACTCTATTCTCATAGAACGCGACGATCGAGGTAAGTTAGCCTCTAACTTACTATCAGTTTATTGTGTATGTGTGATGGTAAGAGAACTACAATTTATGTATGTATGTTATCGTATATGCCATGTCATGCTATGTCATTACATGTTTATCTGCTACGTATGATTTAATCTCTCATGAATAATTATCTGTTACATAATCTTTTCTGTCATACAATGATGTATGTTATAAGTATGCCATGTTAAGTATGCCATGAAATGTTATGATTAAATCATATTGTGCCATTTACAAGTATACGCCATGTTAGAAAAGTATATGATATTAATTAATATCTCATGCATTAAGAAAGATAAGACATGTTATGTTACTTATAATACGTGGGGCCACAACAACTGTGGAGTACGTATTATATCTTATGTTATGTTATGATAATACGTGGGGCCACAACAACTGTGGAGTACGTATTATATTCTATGTTATTTATAATGCGTGGGGCCACAACAACTGTGGAGTACGTATTATATTTATGTTACTTATAATGCGTGGGGCCACAACAACTGTGGAGTACGTATTATATTTATGTTACTTATAATGCGTGGGGCCACAACAACTGTGGAGTACGTATTATATCTTATGTTATGTTATGATAATCGTGGGGCCACAACAACTGTGGAGTACGTATTATATTCTATGTTATTTATAATGCGTGGGGCCACAACAACTGTGGAGTACGTATTATATTTATGTTACTTATAATGCGTGGGGCCACAACACAAAACTGATAATTTTAGCGGGCTGTTACAGTGCCCCTTATCCCTGCAATGCTAGTGATGATATCTTTGGTGTCCTCTCTAGTGTTTGAGCTAAAAAATAGGGAGGCTTTCTCCTTGTTTAACCTTTGGCTAGATGCAGCTTCATATGTTTCCAGCAGGTGATATAAGTTACTCCATTAAGTGGAATTGGCCTTGCAAAAGAGGATACTATCGTCTACAAAGAATAAATGGTTGATGGAGAGCTTGTTTTTCCTAATTAGCAGACCTGTTATGAGCTTAAACTTCTCAGCTTGATTCAGCATGCAACTCAAAGCTTCAGCACACAAAATGAACAGGTATGGGGATAGAGGATCCCGTTGCCTGATGCCTCTTGTAGGGAAAAAGGTTTCTTGTGCTTCTCCATTGATGAGAATGGAGTAAGAGACTGTCTCTACACATTTCATTATCATATTGACCCAATGTGTCTGAAAACCAAGTTTTTCCAAAACTACTCTTAGGAAAAGCCATTCAATCCTATCATAAGCCTTGCTCATGTCGAGCTTAAGAGCCATGTAACCATCTTTTCCTTTTAGCCTGGACTTCATTGTGTGGAGGGCCTCAAAAGACACTATGATGTTGTCTGTTATCTGTCTGTCAGGGACAAAAGCTGTCTGTGTTGGGGAAATAAGTGCAGGTAATACAAGCTTAACTCTGTTGGCTATCTTTGCAATGATTTTATAAAAAACATTACAAAGACTAATAATTGGCCTGAAATCTGTCACCTGCGAGGGCTTAGATTTTTTAGGAATAAGAGCAATGTAGGTCTCATTAATAGCTTTAGACCAGTTGCCTTCATTCAGAGCAGAGAGAGTTGCTTGTGTAATTCTTGGCCCCACTGTAGACCAATGGTCTTGGAAGAAGACTGCTGGAAATCCATCTGGTCCTAGGGATCCAAATGGGTTCATACTAAACATTGCCTCCTTAACCTCAGATTCTGTGAAAGCCTGGCCTAGTGTGCCTATCATTTATGCTGATTGTTTACTGGGTAGGGTATTCAGGCATTCTGTTATTCTATTGGGATTGGAAGAGGAAAAAATGTTTTGGAAATGATGATGGATCTCTCTGCTAATTCCGTCCTTACTAGTAATCTCCTAGCCTGACTCATTGAGGATCTTGGTGATAGTATTATGCTTTTGCCTCTGGTTTGCACATTTATGGAAAAAAGATGTATTCGTGTCCCCTTCCTTGAGCCAGGTTTGTTTGGCTCTTTGTTTCCACCTTGCGTTTTCCTCATCTAGCAGCTGATCTACTGCCTTCTGAAGATTTCTAATTTCAGCATAATGTTGACCTTCATTCTGTTCTTTGAGATGGTTAAGCATGTTCAACTTTGACTGTAGGATTTCCTTGTCTTTCTTGTGTAGGTCCTTGCTCCACTGTTGTAGGCCTGCTTGACAGGTCCTTAAGCTTTGAAGGGTATTGCCAATGGGGTCAGGGGTTTCTAGGAAATTCTCCCAAGATCTTTTGATTAGAGCTTCACAATCTTCTCTTTTACTCCATTTGGCTTCGAATCTGAAAATTCTTTTTTTCCTCAACCTGCTAATCTTGTTGTGTATGGTTATGAGTAAAGGTCTATGGTCTGAGGAGTAAGTTGCCAGGTGATGGATAGAGTGGTCTTCGAACATATCAATCCAGGATGAATTTCCAAGCACTCTATCAAGTCTTTCCTTAGTGAATAGGCTGCCCTCTCTGTTGTTTGCCCATGTATATCTGTCCCCCTCAAAAGCAAGGTCATTGAGTTCACAAAATTCTAAAGTTTTCCTTAATTCCATAATTTGTTTGTAAGGTCTGATGGCTGCACCATATTTTTCAGCTATACTGGTTATCTTGTTGAAATCTCCAAAACATATCCATGGGACTTGTGGTGCTGGAATTAGAGCTTTTAGGAGTTGCCAAGTTGCATGTCTCTTTGCAGTAATGGGATGTCCATAAAAACCAGTTAGAAGCCATGTTGTATTAGTGTTTGGCAGTTTAACATAGACTGAAATGTGCCACATCGTGTAGGTGTCCACTTTCACCTCTATATTAGAGTTCCATAAGAGAGCTAGGCCACCACTCTTGCCTATACTCTTCACTGAAAAACAGTTGTCAAAACCCAATTTCACTCAGGTTAATTCCATCTTGTCACTTGAGCAGTTGGTTTCAATTAGGAAAACCAAGTGTGGGGACTTTGTCTTCACCAATTGGAGAAGCTCATGAATTGTCCGGGGGTTCCCAAGCCCCCGGCAATTCCAGCTTATGCAATTCATTGGGCTAGATGGGGCTGTTGAGCAGCCACTACCTTTGGTTCTTGTGTTGGACTCTTTGCTGGATATATCATGGTTTTTTGCTTTTTGACGCTCCTATTACTAAATCTAGTTTCTATTCTAGATGCTAGTCTTTTAAGCTTAGGGGAAAGGTATGTACACACTGAGAGTTGGTTATGTCAACCAGAGTGGGAGCATGTTCCCTAGCTTTCCTTTTCCACTTGGTGCTTGCTCTAGTTTCATGAGGTTTGGCTCGAAGTTCATTGTTCTGAGATGGAAAATTTGAGATGTTTGACTTGAGAGTGGGGTTGGGGTCTATTGGTGAACTAAGGTCAACACACATGTCTCTATCATGTAAGGAGAAAGGTGAGGCTTGGCCAGTAGTGCATACCTGTGCTAGTGGACTTGAGGAGTGAGTCAGGAGCCTTTTCCTTGAAAAATCAGTTGTCTCATGATGTGAGGGTCCCTCCTGTGGACTATTTGGGCAGCAACCCCGGTCCTCTAGCTTGTTCCGTGTCTGGTTGTTATGACATGGAGGGGTATGGCCTATATCTTTCTTCTGACAGCCAACTATTGTGTTCTGACTTGTAACTTCCTCCTCGATTACGATGTTAGACCATCCCGAGTTCTCTTTCTGGGCCCCTGCTGCCTCTGGTTGCACCAGAGATGATGTTCCTTGTGATGCCTGTTCCAGTGAACCACCGTACCTCTTCACTGAAGGAACCTGGTAGGGGGCATGTGATGCCCGCATCCACTGTCCATACTGGTCCTGGGATTGCATGGATGGGTTAAACCTTGAGCACTTCCCATTCAAGTGTTTCAGATACCCGCATTTGAAACAGAAGTTTGGGAGGCGTTCATTTGAAACAGAAGTATGAAAGTTTATGAAAATTGATGAATTTTATTTATTGTGAGTTGAGTTTATCTCTTCTTATTCTTCATTGAACGTTTGAACTTATCAAAGGTAAATCACAACCTTTGTGGCCTCCTTTTTAATTTGGGTTCTTGAGGCAGGTTCTTCAACGATTCTAGATTTTAATATAATCTAGGTTCTTGAAATGAGTCCCTCAATGGGTCTAGATTCTTCCATCCATTGACTTGATTTTGGCTTTCTTAGGTGAGTTTTCAAATTGATTGTAGGTTTAAGGAATTCCAATTCTGCAAGTTCATATCAAATTACCATAGCCTGCCCATTAATATGTGACCCGCATGCATTGGAACAACATCACAAAGTACTTTCATCCTTGTACTTCCCAATTGAAAAAGAAACCAACACTTACTCATTTACCTTAGCCTCCCCACAATCATTCAACCACTATAACTTATACGGTCTAGGGTGTTTCAAGGTAGGTAAATTCAAATTTTCAATTAAAGTAATGCTAGCTACATTAGTACAACTTTCCCCATCAATGATTATACTACATGCCTTAGTTATTGATGTCGCATCTAGTATGAAAAATGTTCTCCCTTTGTTACTCCATGTCTGTTCTTTGACTTGGGCACTTAAAGTACGCCTAGCCACAAGTGACTCATGCCCTTCTTACCTTCTAGCATTAGGGATTCTTTGGGGGCAGCCCTCTTTTCAAGTAGCAATAACAGCATCTTGCCTATCCATCCAATCCTGAATGTTATTAAATACTGCATTCATGCCTTCAAATTGTTGTTGCATAGCCTGCAACGCAAAGAACGACTCCTCCCTTCTTTGTTTGATGTGTCGCCCCTGGAGAGAAATGTTAAAAGTAATTCCTCACAAGACTCCTTCACATGTTTTACTCTTTTGGTTTTTTTCAATACCATTATCACCCACTCTTACATTACCTTACTTGTTTTCCCTTCAAATTCTTTAGGAACTAGTGGAACTACTAAATTAAGACGCAACCTTGTATTATTCCAACCAGCAACAGACTCAAGAAACAAGAAAGGAATAAAATGACATGATCTCAAGGAATTTGTAAGAGGAAAAAAGCAATTAGGAAATAAGATACTAAAGATGATATATTCGACCCCTTTGAAGATAAAGATCAATCAACACCAAATCATTTCTTTCATTCTTTCTCTTCTTTTTTCCCAACTATGCAGCAACCTTAATTGTAATTTTGGAATAAAAGATTGGTTTGATTTCAACAAGAAATAGAAATAGAAGAAATCAAAGCAAAGATTATAGATTTAGAAATTAAAGCAAAGATTTGTGTAGGAAGACAATCAATTAAAGATCTATAAATTACAGATTAGGAAATTAAAACAAAGATTCATGTAGGAGGCCAATCAACTAAAGATCTAGAAATTATAGAAATGGAAATAGACAATGGACAATCAATTATCGAATTTGCATATTTGAATTCTTGACTCAAGTACCCGAGTAATCAATTGTGAAAATCACAAATCTGAATTCAAACACATGAAATTAACAAGAATGAAGAAGGAATCACATATCAGAATAGAAAACCTTAGAACACGCCTAAGACAAAACTAAAATGCAAGAATTAAAAAGGATCAATCAGACCTGGTTGGAAGTGAGCTATGAACACCAAATGATGTGAACCTGTGGGATTGAAATCCCTTGAACCCACAGAATTAGAATCCCTTGAACCCACAATCAATTTGAAAATTCACCTAAGAAAGCCAAAATTAAGTCAATGGTTGGAAGAATCTAGACCAGTTGAGGAACTTGTTTCAAGAACCTAAATTATATTAAAATCTAAAATTGTTGAAGAACCTACTCAATAGCCCAGATTACAAAGGAGGAACACCACAAAGGTTGTGATTTACTGATAAGTTCAAACGTTCAATAAAGAATACGAGGAGATAAACTCAACTCACAATGAATAAATTCATCAATTTTCATAAACTTTTATATCCTTCATAATGAGGCAATAAAGAGTATTTATACTAAAAACCTAATTAAAACCCTAGGCTAAAAAAAAACCCACAACCTTCCAAAAATATCCCTGAATGAATAGTATTGTAGCTATTGTGCACGGCTTAGTACCACTACAGTAACTTTGCATTTTGAAACCCTAATTCAACAAAATAAAAAATCTGTGGGCCAAGCATCCTCAAACCCAATTATTCTAGACTAATTCTTATAACTAATAAAATAAGTCATTTTAACGAAATAAACAAGCTCAAAGCCTTCAATCACATAAACATAATAATAGGCCATAATTTATGTTGCACTCTTCCTTGCTTGTATCATGTGGATGAGAACTGGATCTCCTTCTCTCAAGCCAATCTTAAATATTGGACTCTTGCTAGACTCGTCCCAAGTGGATTGCACCAATCCTTGCGTTGGTTTCTTGCTCTTCTTAGCTCTCGATTTTGTGATTGTCCCATTTGGAACTTGTAATGGATCTTTAAGACTCAATTCTTCTTGGAGCCCATAAAAAACTTACTAAAGAAAGCCAAGAATCAAGTCAAGATGATCTAAAACTACTCAAATCTTGTTTCAAGAACCTAGATTTGGTTAGAATGCCACAAAGGTTTTTGCCTTTGAGAAGTTCGTAGTTCAATCAAGAACAAATAGAGAAAACTAAAAAGTTCTATGAAATTTCATTCAATGTTAAAGCTTTTGTAAACTATGGCTACAAGGCTCATTTTAATGCCTCCATGAAATCCTTGGCCGCCTACAATCAAGCTCTAGGCCAACTAAGGCCTTCATTAATTAAAAGACATGGGCTAAATATCTTCAAATCCAAAACATTCCCCTATATCGAATAAAAAAAGTGCACTTAATGAATTAAATATAGAAATATAAAATAGGCTCACACGCCTGTATTTATTGAAATAAAGAGTCTACACTAAACTCTAACCTATGCCCCCTTGTAGCTTGTATCACATGGATTAAAGCTGGTTCTTTTTCTTTCAAGCCCATCTTGAATGTTGGGGTCTAGCTCGATAAATTTGCAAACTCGGCCCAAGTGGATTGTACCAATCTTTGCATTGCTTCCTTAATCTTCTTAGCTCTGGATCTTGTGATTGGCCCCTTTGGAACTTGCAATGGATCCTTTTATGGTACTTGCTGATTCTCATCAAAATCGGTCCCTAACCCATGCCTTTTCTACCATTTTTTCAAGGGATATCTCATCATTTACACCCTACCATTTTCAATGATGTGAACCCCAATCGACTCGTTTTGAGACCCAATAACAATATTGGACAAACAACCCAGGAAAGCCAAACTCAAGTTTATGGATGGAGAGTTTAGACCCGTTGGGAACTCGTTTCAAGAACCTAGATTATATTAAAATCTAGACCCGTTGAAATCCCGTCTCACGAACCCAAATTACAAGGAGGAACGCCACAAAGGTTGTGATTTACCTTTGATAAGTTCAAGAGTTCAATTAAGAACAAGAGGAGAAAACTCACTCAATTAAAATTCAGAATAATAGTCTCCTTCTTTCAAGCCCATCCTGAGTGTTGAGCTCTTACTAGCTTCATCCCAATTGAATTGCACCAACTCTTGCATTACTCCCTTGATCTTCGTGGCTCTAAATCTTGCAATTGATCCTTAAGACTTGGTCCGCCTTGGGGCCCATCATTCCCTCTCTCCTCAAAAGGATTCGACCTCGAATCTCCGCCTGGATCAAACGGAAAAAGATCAGTAACATTGAAAATAACAAATATATGATACTTACCTGGAAGATCCACTAGATATGAATTAGCATTAACTTTTTCAAGAATGAAAAAAGGTCTATCCAAGCAACTCCTGCCATCAACAAGACAAAACATCAATGCTGTAGGAGTAAGTGGATTAAAACCATTTGCAATTTCAATCGGAGAATAAAAAATTGTTGAAAGCATGGTCCTATTACATGCAAACTCTAACAAGGGCAAACAATACTCCAACAAACGTTCATGCAACAAGTCAATGAAAGGTAAATGATACTCCCACAAACGTTCATGCAACAAGTCAATGAAAGGAAAATGATACTCCCATAAACATTCATTAATTACATCTAAAGTCTTCCTTGCACCAGAATGACAACTCTGATTATATGCAACCTCAATAAATGGCAAATAATATTCCCACAAACGTTCATATAACCAGTTAGTGAAAGACAAATGATACGCCCAAAGATGTTCATGCAATACCCCTAAACTCATGTTTATGCCAAAGTGACCACTCCAACTATATGCAAACTCAATGAATGGGAAACAATACTCCCACCAATGTTCATGCAATATGCCTAAAATATTCTTTATACTAAAGTGACCACTCCAACTATATGCAAACTTAATGAATGGCAAGTAGTACTCCCAAAAATGGTCATGCGACACGTCTAAAGTCCTCTTTATATCAAAATGTCCTAACAAACCACATCCGTGCACAAGCAACTCACGCATAAGACTACTAGGCATAAAAAGTCTTCTCTCTAAACAAGTACCAACCTAGTCTATATAAATGAGAAAACGGCGCTTTCTCACGTACTCCATACACAGTAGAAAAGTCATCATCATTAGCATGTAATTTCTTGTCATATTCAAATTTCAATAACTTTGCATCTAAAATAACAATATGATCATACCTTCCTGCTAATGCACCAACAACAAAAGTTTCCTTACCATGTGTGTACTTGATTACAAGAGGAAAATCTCAATACATTCCTCCCACTTGGCATGCAATCTAGTCAACTTACCTTGTCCTTTCAAGTGTATCAAGGACTCATGTTCTTCAAAGAAAAGTCGGGAAGGGATTATCACACCTGGCCCAAAATCAATGTATTGCTCGTTCTCTCTAATAGATGGCAATCCACTAAACACACTGCTAGGAATAACGACCTTATATCCCTGCAACAAAGAAACAATAATACTAGGCAAAGGTACGTCAAGGTTAGTATTAAAACTTGCCTTAGCATAAAAACTCAATTCTCTCTTTGTTTTTCTTTCACTTTCTTCACTCTCCTCTTTCATTTCACTCTCTTTTTTTCTTGAGGTTTCAACCTTACCCTCATTTCTTTCAATCTCTTTTTGCTTTCCACTCTCTTTTCTTTCACTCTCTTTTTCGCCATCTTTTTTTGAACTCTCAGCCTCACAATTGTTTTTCAACTCATTCTCTCTTTTTCTTGAGGTTTCAGCCTCACACTCATTTTTTTTCTCTCCCATTTCTCTCTCTTTCATTTTTGGTCTCATTATTTTTTTCTTCCTCAATCTCACTCTCACTCTTTCTTTTCTGATCAATCTCACTTTCTCACTTTATTTTTTGATCAACCTCACTTTTCAACTTCAGTTGGTCCTCACGGACCTGTGTTGGAGTTAAAGGAGCAAGTTTGATTGTTTTTCCATCCTTTTCAAAAACTGTACATGTTCCTGAATCCATCATAGATCGCTCTCCTATCACACTGCCACGGCCTCCCCAACAAAATATGACCACAATGCATAGGCACTATGTGACGCCCCCAAATTCCGCTTGGGATTGAACGGACATTTGAAGCGTCGAGACATGCAACACAAGGTTACCTGCCCCCGTTCATGACATATAAGATGCAATGTTCCTAACATGCATCTAGCATTATGCAATATTCGCAGCGGATAATCTTTTTCTTTAGCAATACTATGCACCAAACTAAATATATCCCAAATACTTGAAATCAACATAACATGAACGTGAAACATAACATGGACATGAACATAACATAACATGAACGTGAGCTTGAACGTATCATAAACGTGAACATAACATGATGTGAACATGAACTTGGAACATAACATGAACATGAACATAACATGTACGTGAGCATAACATAACATGAACTTGATCTGAAACTTGACTTAACATAAACTTGGAATCTTATTTAATTGTCTTGATTAATAACGTGCATTAATACGTACTCCACAGTTGTTGTGGCCCCACGTATTCAAGTAACATAAAACATAATACGTACTCCACAGTTGTTGTGGCCCCACGTATTCTACATGTCACAATTGCTGTGTCTCATGTAGTGTATGCTCCACAGTTGTTGTGGCCCCATACTTCATGCTCCACAGTTGTTGTGGCCCCATGAATTCACATAACATAAAATATAATACGTACTCCACAGTTGTTGTGGCCCCACGTATTCTACATGTCACAATTGCTGTGTCTCATGTAGTGTATGCTCCACAGTTGTTGTGGCCCCATACTTCATGTAACATAAAATATAATACGTACTCCACAGTTGTTGTGGCCCCACGCATTATAAGTAACATAAATATAATACGTACTCCACAGTTGTTGTGGCCCCACGCATTATAAGTAACATAACATAAATATAATACGTACTCCACAGTTGTTGTGGCCCCACGCATTATAAGTAACATAAATATAATACGTACTCCACAGTTGTTGTGGCCCCACGCATTATCATAACATAACATAAGATATAATACGTACTCCACAGTTGTTGTGGCCCCACGTATTATAAGTAACATAACATGTCTTATCTTTCTTAATGCATGAGATATTAATTAATATCATATACTTTTCTAACATGGCGTATACTTGTAAATGGCACAATATGATTTAATCATAACATTTCATGGCATACTTAACATGGCATACTTATAACATACATCATTGTATGACAGAAAAGATTATGTAACAGATAATTATTCATGAGAGATTAAATCATTCGTAGCAGATAAACATGTAATGACATAGCATGACATGGCATATACGATAACATACATACATAAATTGTAGTTCTCTTACACATCACACATACACAATAAACTGATAGTAAGTTAGAGGCTAACTTACCTCGATCGTCGCGTTCTATGAGAAAAGGGGCGAAACACGAGGAACTGCACAACAGCTGGAAGAGGAACACTCAAGTCCTTAAGATTTTCACTTCTGAACTCAATTGTCATATTATGAGCACTTGCAACACCACGGCAACTTGAGGTTTCACTATACTCAGAAGAGATAATTTGACTTCATAAAGCCTTTGCACTAAAACAAGTTCATTAAAATTATCAATAATAACCAACAAACAATTCCTTTCTCAATCCATATACTCTTAGCCATAGTCAACCACAAGATGACACCAGTCACCCCAGACTATAATCCATAACACCACTGCTTCGGGACACTGTCATACAGTTTCCCAACACTACACCATGCTCTACACTTCTCTGTTACGCCATCCAACCCTTCGTGACACGCCATCCGGTGTTTCACGACTTAATACAGAGTACACTCACGTGAACTCTCTTCCATCCACACTACAAAACCCATCACTGCGATACACGTCTCACGTGCATCGCTACGCGACACGGAGTACGCACTACGCGTACTTCCTTCGCTACAACACTCATCAACACGATGCACATCACACGATGCATCGCCATACAACACGGAGTACACTACATGCGTACTCCCTTCCTTCTACGACACACATCATTACAGCGCACGTCGCGCGGCGCGTCGCTGCATTACACAGATACGCTACACGCGTATTCTCTTCACACAACCCGCCGTATCACATCTACGGCATCCATCTCACGCCTATACTTCACAGCACAGTCCACAAAATACACAATCAAACTCAACACTTCACAACCACACTTCCCTTCACAACTACGCAACGAACTCCACAAATACAACTACACAATTCACAAACCAACCAACTAACTATTTTAAACGTAAAATAACTAGAGATAGAAGGTTATACCATCGACGGGATAACCCGCGCGTCGCTCGTTGTTCGTCACGAACATGCGTCGGAGGAACGTACGTGGCGGCGTACGGTGGCTGTCCACCACATAAAGTGGTAGTTTGGGCTTGAGAAAGGCTAGGCGTGGTCTTGGAAGACTCATGATTTTACAGCTGTCGATGAAGAACAAATTACGTGATTTACGGAAAAGATAATCTATACGCGTGATTCCAGATGAGGGTAAAGATGAGAGAGATGTGATTGCTGTCGGGAAATAATCCAAAACTGATAATTTTAGCGGGCTGTTACAT
>QGSO01000929.1:0-86731 GCA_011037825.1 Carya cathayensis | reverse complement strand
AAAAAAAAAAAAAGAAAGGAGAGAAGGATTTTGGGATGAAATACTTTGCCATGTGAAATTGAGTGCTTTGTCATTGATTAAGCCTTATCTTCAAATGGGTTGAATATATCTTTCTAGTTGGTATCTTGTTTCGTAATTACTCTTTCCAGCGTATAAATTCCTTGAGTCTCGGGTCATTTTATTCCTTCCGTGTTTTCTCTTGTTCTTGTTTCTTGGACCTAATTACTAGTTGGAGCAAAACAAGGTTGTATTGTCTTGATTGAGTTCAATTAGTTCTTAAAGAACTTGAGTGGGAAAACTCTTGAGATAAAAGGCAAGGGAGTGTGAGATCATTATCGGGAAAAAGCCAATAAGAGTGAAACACGAGTGAAGTGCCATTATTTGAGTGTAAACACGTAAGGGAGCTTGTGAGGTCTCTTTTCCTCTAACATTCTTTTTTTGTGCAGAGCATATGATGTCTCATAAAAATGACTCATCACCAAAGGAGATGGTAGATAACTCATTTTTTGTGTTGCAATCCATGCAACAAAAGTTTGAAAGGTTAAATTTGAAGTTGGGAGAAATGAAGATAGGATGGATCAACAAGGTGTAGTGATTAGAAATCTACGAAGTGTGAGAGATAGGAGGAGACGTGAGCCTAATATTGAGAATGGGTACGATAAGAATGGAGAGTATGGCGAGTCACTTGTTGTTAGGCGTGCTCCCAATACAGAAATTAAGATGGATGATATAGAGCAGCAAAGAGAGAACATTTTCCATACTAGATGCCACATCAATAGCAAGGTATGTAGTATGATCATTGATGGAGGGAGTTGTACTAATGTGGTTAGCACTACTTTAGTTGAGAAATTGAATTTACCTACCTTGAAACACCCTAGACCATACAAGTTGCAGTGGTTGAATGATTGTGGGGAGGTTAGGGTAAATAAGCAAGTGCTAGTATCTTTTTCAATTAGGAAGTACAAGGATGAGATCCTTTGTGATGTAGTGTGTAACAGCCCGCTAAAATTATCAGTTTTGGATTATTTCCCGACAGCAATCACATCTCTCTCGTCTTTACCCTCATCTGGAATCACGCGTATAGATTATCTTTTCCGTAAATCACGTAATTTGTTCTTCACCGACAGCTGTAAAATCATGAGTCTTCCAAGACCACGCCTAGCCTTTCTCAAGCCCAAACTACCACTTTATGTGGTGGACAGCCACCGTACGCCGCCACGTACGTTCCTCCGACGCATGTTCGTGACGAACAACGAGCGACGCCGGGTTATCCCGTCGATGGTATAACCTTCTATCTCTAGTTATTTTACGTTTAAAATAGTTAGTTGGTTGGTTTGTGGATTGTGTAGTTGTATTTGTGGAATTCGTTGCGTAGTTGTGAAGCGAAGTGTGGTTGTGAAGTGTTGCGTTTGATTGTGTATTTTGTGGACTGTGCTGTGAAGTATAGGCGTGAGATGGATGCCGTAGATGTGATACGGCGGGTTGTGTGAAGAGAATACGCGTGTAGCGTATTCTGTGTAATGCAGCGACGCGCCGCGCGACGTGCACTGTATGATGTGTGTCGTAGAAGGAAGGGAGTACGCATGTAGTGTACTCCGTGTTGTATGGCGATGCATCGTGTGATGTGCATCGTGTTGATGAGAGTTGTAGCGAAGGAAGTACGCGTAGCGGTACTCCGTGTCGCGTAGCGATGCACCGTGAGACGTGTATCGCAGTGATGGGTTTTGTAGTGTGGAATGGAAGAGAGTTCACGTGAGTGTACTCTGTATTAGTCGTGAACACCGGATGGCGTGTCACGAAGGGTTGGATGGCGTACAGAGAAGTGTGAGCGTATGGTGTAGTGTTGGGAAACTGTATGACAGTGTCCCGAAACAGTGTGTATGGATTATAGTCCGGGGTGACTGTGTCATCTTGTGGTTGACTATGGCTAAGAGTATATGGATTGAGAAAGGAATTGTTTGTTGGTTATTATTGATAATTTTAATGAACTTGTTTTAGTGCAAAGGCTTTTTGAAGTCAAATTATCTCTTCTCGAGTATAGTGAAACCTCAACGTTGCCGTAGTGTTGCAAGTGCTCTACAATGTCACATATGATACAGTATCATGAATGTATGAAATATCATTAAGTATAGCCATGTTGAAGTATGTTTTTCAGCTGCATTGTAGACATGTTATGTTTATCTGCACCAACTTATCTATAGACTATTGCGTGCCACTTGATACGATAAGTTACTTATAATCTGCCACTGTATAGTATTATATTTATGTTATTTAATGAAACACTAGATATTATATTATGTTACATATACTGTCATGCATGTATAGCATAGACGATATATGTACATTGACTTATGTTTATCTTATGTTTACTTATAATCGTGGGGCCACAACAACTGTGGAGTACGTATTATATTTATGTTATTATAATGTGCCACAAAACTGTGGAGTACGATTATATTTATGTTACTTATAATGCGTGGGGCCACAACAACTGTGGAGTACGTATTATATCTTATGTTATTATGTTATTATAATGCGTGGGGCCACAACAACTGTGGAGTACGTATTATATTTATGTTACTTATAATGCGTGGGGCCACAACAACTGTGGAGTACGTATTATATTTATGTTATGTTATATAATGCGTGGGGCCACAACAACTGTGGAGTACGTATTATATTTATGTTACTTATAATGCGTGGGGCCACAACAACTGTGGAGTACGTATTATATTTTATGTTACAAAAGTATGGGGCCACAACAACTGTGGAGCATACACTACATGAGACACAGCAATTGTGACATGTAGAATACGTGGGGCCACAACAACTGTGGAGTACGTATTATATTTTATGTTATGTGATTCATGGGGCCACAACAACTGTGGAGCATGAAGTATGGGGCCACAACAACTGTGGAGCATACACTACATGAGACACAGCAATTGTGACATGTAGAATACGTGGGGCCACAACAACTGTGGAGTACGTATTATGTTTTATGTTACTTGAATACGTGGGGCCACAACAACTGTGGAGTACGTATTAATGCACGTTATTAATCAAGACAATTAATAAATTCCAAGTTTATGTTAAGTACAGTTTCAGATCAAGTTTAGTTCATGTTATGTTATATCTCACGTACATGTTATGTTCAAGTTTATGTTATTTTCCAAGTTCTATGTTCTATGTTATGCAGTTTACGTTCATGTTCTATATGTTCATGTCCATGTTATGTTTCACAGTTGATGTTCATGTTATGTTTTAAGCTTAAGTTCATGCCATAGTTAAGTCAAGTTCAGTTCACGCTTAAGTTCTGGTTAAGTCATGCTATATGTCAAGTTATACTATGTTTATGTATGACTATAATTATGCATTTATGCTTTTACTGCCATGCATGCATTTTTAACCTGTGTATAAGTTTTATGTTAACTTACTGAGATTTGTAATCAAATCTCACTGTGGTAGTCCCAACTACCATTCCCCCCGAATGGTAGATCTTGTTACAGGACCCAAAGGAGAATTGGAATCTGACCAACTGAATACGGTCGACTAGGCCACGGTGCGATGTTGATGATGGTATAGTATTTAACTTAGGTTAATACTTGTACTTTTGGAGTTGTATCTCAAGTATTCTTTTGATCACAACCATTTTAGACTAGTGTGGTGATCACGGCTTTTTAGTATGCCTTTATGTATGAATTATGTTGTTCATGTTATGTTTTAAGCTTAAGTTCATGCCATGTTAAGTCAAGTTCAGTTCACGCTTAAGTTCTGGTTAAGTCATGCTATATGTCAAGTTATACTATGTTTATGTATGACTATAATTATGCATTTATGCTTTTACTGCCATGCATGCATTTTTAACCTGTGTATAAGTTTTATGTTAACTTACTGAGATTTGTAATCAAATCTCACTGTGGTAGTCCCAACTACCATTCCCCCCGAATGGTAGATCTTGTTACAGGACCCAAAGGAGAATTGGAATCTGACCAACTGAATACGGTCGACTAGGCCACGGTGCGATGTTGATGATGGTATAGTATTTAACTTAGGTTAATACTTGTACTTTTGGAGTTGTATCTCAAGTATTCTTTTGATCACAACCATTTTAGACTAGTGTGGTGATCACGGCTTTTTAGTATGCCTTTATGTATGAATTATGTTTCAAGTATTTGGGATATATTTAGTTGGTGCATAGTATTGCTAAAGAAAAAGATTATCCGCTGCGAATATTGCATAATGTTAGATGCATGTTAGGAACATTGCATCTTATATGTCATGAACGGGGGCAGGTAACCTTGTGTTGCATGTCTCGACGCTTCAAATGTCCGTTCAATCCCAAGCGGAATTTGGGGGCGTCACATTGAGTGAAGCTGTTTTGGGAGCTTAAGGGCCGCAGTTTATGTAAGTAATCTTGTCTTCAATGTCCCCCTCCCCTCTTAAAGCCTATAAATACCTCCATCACTTCCTCATTTCTCCACACATCACTATACACCACATAGGGCTTATAAGGTTTAGGTAAAGTCAATACTAGTGCTATGGTTAACCTCTTATTTAGTTCTGGGAAACTCCTCTCATACTCCTCAATGCAAACATACTTCAGATTCTTCTTCGTCAATGCTTTTAAGGGACCAAAGAGAAAATCCTTCCACAAATCTCTAATAGTATCATGCCAAGCCAAGAAAACTATGTATTTCAAGGGCATTGGTCGGCCTTTGCCATTCCATTATGGCTTCTATCTTGGTGGGGTCTATAGCTACTCCTTCACTAGAAATGACACCCATGCAAGAGCTCATTGCTTGCGTTGGGGTTCAAGTATATTTATCCTCCTGTGAATTTTGGAAACATCATTTCTTGTTTTGTTTTTCATGCCTCGTTTGGTTGTGACACAAATGAGATGAGAAATCTATAAATAGTAGTGAGATATTTTGTGAATATTAGTTAAACGGTTTGAGTAAAGATTTTTATGGTATTTTAAGAAATGAGAGAGAAAAGTTGAATAAAAGAAATTATATAGTTAAAAGAAGGTTAAAATATAATTTTTTTATTATAATTTTATTTTAGAATGAAAAAATTGTATTATTTTTTGTGTTTTGTTTTGAATGTTGTAATGATTAGATAAAAAATCTGAAAACTTAAAATTAAAAATGTTTGTATTTAAATGTTGAAATGAGATGAAATGGTTTTAAAGATTTGTTAAACCAAACCATATCTTAGACTTCAAATAACCTTTATAGGGGAGCTAGGCACGTGCCCTCCTACGAGTATAATTATAGGCATGAGCACCTATATGTTGTTGGAAAAAGTATGCTTCAAAAATTTCATTTAATTAAGAACATAGGCACCACATTGTTGCTGCATTCTATCTATCACTGGAAGCCTAGCAACCATGGTAGCCCAATCTAGTCATCCTTTGGTGGCTTGGTTTGTGTAACGCCTGTCCTTGTGATGGGTCCTTTAAAAAATGATTTTATGAAAGGAGACGGGAATTACCGTTCATTTTGAAATTTCTTTTCCTTCCATGCTAGGATACAAAAGATTCCATGTTTATAAATAAAACGTGTTTCTTAATTTAAATGGTTACATCGGAAACATTAAATTATATAATTAAAGTCTCTCATACAAAATGTTATTATGCCTAGGCTTCCGTACTGATGGGCCCCAAGGCGGACCAAGTCTTAAGGATCAATTACAAGATTAAGAGCCATGAAGATCAAGGGAGCAATGCAAGAATTGGTGCAATCCAATTGGGATGAAGCTAGCAAGAGCCCAACACTCATGATGGGCTTGAAAGAAGGAGAACCAGTTTTGATCCACTTGATCTAAGCTATGGAAGACATGACTTAGGCCTATTATTATTGAAGGCCATGGACTTATTTATTTCATTAAAATGGCTTATTTTATTAGTCATAGGAATTAATCTAGAATAATTGGGCTTGGGGGACGTCCAGCCCACACGTCTTATTTCTAATGAACTAGGGTATTTGGGAAGGTCTTGTATTTTGGCCAAGAGCATATTTGGAAAGTTATTATTTTATGTGAACTAGGGTTTCAGAAGTTACTGTAGTGCGTCACTGTTCACACTACAGTACCCGCGGCACTATTCCTTTAGGGTTTTGGAAATTGTTTATTTAAACCACTTGTAGCCTCATTTGAGAAAAAAGACATTTTATTCTGAATTTTAATTGTGAGTGAGTTTTCTCCTCTTATTCTTAATTGAACTCTTGAACTTATCAAAGGTAAATCACAACATTTGTGGTGTTCCTCCTTGTAATTTGGGTTCTTGAGACGGGATTTCAACGGGCCTAGATTTTAATATAATTTAGGTTCTTGGAACGAGTTCTTAACGGGTCTAAATGCTGCATCCATAGACTTGAGTTTGGCTTTCCTGGATTGTTTTTCCAATATTGTTGTTGGGTCTTAAAGCGAGTCGATTGGGGTTCACATCATTTGGTATTCAGAGCAAGGTTTTCAATCAAGTCTGATTCCATCTTTTATTTATTGCATCATAAATTCTAGGGCTTCATTGTTCTAGGGTTGACAAAAAAAAAAGCACAAAAATTCATTTTTCTAGGGCTGCCAAAATTTGCAACATCTAGGGTTTGAAATTTCTTCATTGATTCCCTTCAATTTCCTTGTCAATTTAGTGTTTGAATTCAATTGTTTGATTATCACAATTGGATATTTCTATTTGTGGTTGAATTGTTGAGAAAAGAAGAGAAAAGAAAAGAAAGTTTGAAAAAAAAATGCAAAAAAAAAAAAAAAGGAGAGAAGGATTTTGGTTATGAAATACTTTGCCATTTGAAATTGAGTGCTTTGTCATTGATTTAACCTTATCTTTAAAGTGGCTGAATACATCTTTCTAGTTGGTACCTTGTTTCGTAATTACACTTTCCAGCGTATAAATTCCTTGAGTCTCGGGTCATTTTTATATTCCTTCCGTGTTTTCTCTTGTTCTTGTTTCTTGGACCTAATTACTAGTTGGAACAAAACAAGGTTGTATTGTCTTGATTGAGTTCAATTAGTTCTTAAAGAAATTGAGTGGGAAAACTCTTGAGGTAAAAGGCAAGAGAGTGTGAGATCATTACCGGGAAAAAGCCAATTAAGAGTGCGATACACGAGTGGAGTGCCATTATTCGAGTGTAAACACGTAAGGGAGTGTGTGAGGTCTTTTTTTCACTAACATTCTTTTTTGTGCAGCATGTACTATGTCTCATAATAGTGACTTAACACTGATGGGGGTGGCAGACAATTCATTCTTTTTGTTGCAGTCCATGCAACAAAAGTTTAAAAGGTTAAATTTGAAGTTGAGGAAAGTGAGGGATAAGATGGAACAACAAGGTGCATTAATTAGAGATTTGCAAAGTGGGAGAGATAAGAGGAGACGTGAGCTTAGTATTAAGAATGGATACGATAAGAATGAAGAGTATGGCAAGTCTCTTGTTGTTAGGCGTGCTCCCAATACAGAATTTAAGATGGATGATATAGAGCAGCAAAGAGAGAACATTTTTCATACTAGATGACACATCAACAACGAGGTATGTAGTATGATCATTGATGGAGGAAGTTGTATTAATGTGGCTAGCACTACTTTAGTTGAGAAACTGAATTTACCTACCTTGAAACACCCTAGACCATACAAGTTGCAATGGTTGAATGAATGTGGGGAGGTTAGGGTAAAATAAGCAAGTGTTAGTTTCTTTTTCAATTAGGAGGTACAAGGATGAGGTCCTTTGTGATGTAGTGCCTATGCATTGTGGTCATATTTTGTTGGGGAGGCTGTGGCAGTGTGATAGGAGAGTAATCTATGATGGGTTTAGGAACATGTATAGTTTTGAAAAGGATGGAAAAACAATCAAACTTGCTCCTTTAACTCCAACATACGTCCATAAGGACCAACTGAAATTGAAAAGTGAGGTTGATCAAAAAAGAAAGAGAGAAAGTGAGATTGATTAGAAAAGAAAGAGAGAAAATGAGATTGATAAAAAAAAAAGAGAGTAAAAGTGAGGTTAAGCGAAAAAGAAAGAGTGGGAATGAGATTGAGGAAGAAAAAAATAGTGAGACGAAAAATGAGAGAGAGAGAAATATGAGAGAGAAAAGAAATGAGAGTGAGGTTGAAACCTCAAGAAAAAAAGAGGGTGAAAAGAAAAGAGAAGTGAGTTTTTATGCTAAGGCAAATTTTAATACTAACAAACTTAACAAATCTTTACCTAGTGTTGTTATCTCTTTGTTGCAGGCATATGAGGTCATGATTCCTAGCGGTATGTTTAGTGGATTGCCACCTATTAGAGAGATTGAGCAATATATTGATCTTGTGCCAGGTGCAACAATCCCTAGGCGACCTTTATTTCAAGAGCATACATCCTTGACGCACTTAAAGGGACAATTTAAGTTGGATAGAATGCATGTCAAGTGGGTTCAATTCATTGAGACCTTTCCTCATGTAATTCAGTACACACATGGTAAGAAAAATTTTGTGTTTGATGCTTTAGCAAGAAGGTATGTCCTTGTGATGGGAACCAAGGTGGAGCTATCCTTAAAGATCCTTTGCAAGTTCCAGATGGGCCAATTACAAGATCAAGAGCCAAGAAGATCAAGGAAGCAATGCAAGGATTGGTGCAATCCACTTGGGAAGAAGCTAGGAAGGGCCCAATACTCAAGATGGGCTTGAAGGAAGAAGAACCGGTTTGGATCCATTTGATACAAGCTATGGAAGACATGACTTAGAGATAGGGCCTATTGTTGTTAAGACTCTCAATTTGTTTAAAGGCTTTTATTAATAGTTTAGAAGAAGTGGGCTTGAGGATGCTTGGCCCACATATGTCTTATTTCTAATGGACTAGGGTTTCTTTGGGAAGGCCTTGTATTTTGGCCAAGGGTTTATTTGGAAACTTATTATTTAACTAGGGTTTAGAAGTTACTGTAGCGCGGCGTACGACACTGTTCACGCTACAGTACCCGAGTGCTTTCATTAGGGTTTTTGGGGGTTGTCTATTTAAACAACTCATAGCCTCATTTGAGAGGCAGAATATATGGAATTTCTTTGAGAGTTTGAGTTATCTCCTCTTGTTCTTCTTGAACTTTTGAACTTATCAAAGATAAATCAAAACATTTGTGGCGTTCCTCCTTTGTAATTTGGGTTCTTGAGACGGATTCTTCAACGGGTCTAGATTTTAATATAATCTAGGTTCTTGGAACGGGTTCTCATCGGGTCTAAATTCTCCATCCATAGATCTGAGTTTGGCTTTCTTGGGGTTGTTTTTCCAATATTGTTGTTGGGTCTCAAAGCAAATCGATTGGGGTTCACATCACCTTGTCATCATTTTAGATATAAAATTATTGAGACTTGAATATGATAAGAAATTGTATGTTAATGATGATGGCTTGGCTAGTGTGTATAGAGTTTGTGAGAAAACATCGTTTGGTAAGTTCTATAGACTAGACTGGTACTTATTTAGCGAGAAAAGACTTTGTGTGCCTACTAGTCTTTTATGCATTAGTTACTTGTGCATGGATGTGGTTTGTTGAGACATTTTGATATAAAGAGGACTTTAGACGTGTTGCATGACCATTGGTGGGAGTACTACTTGCCATTCATTAAGTTTGGATATAGTTGGAGTGATCACTTTGGTATAAAGAATATTTTAGGCATATTGCATGAACATTGGTGGGAGTATTGTTTCCCATTCACTGAGTTTACATATAGTTTGAGTGATCACTTTGGTGTAAAGAAGAGTTTAGGCATATTGCATGAACACCTTTGGGCATATCATTTGCCATTTATTGATGTGTGGCATGAACGTTTGTGGCAATATCATTTTCCATTCATTAACTGGTTGTATGAACGTTTGTGGAAATATTATTTGCCACTCATTGAGATTGCATATAATCACAATTATCATTTTGGTGTGAGGAAGACTTTAGATGTGATTAATGAACGTTTATGGGAGTATTATTTGTCTTTCATTTATTTGTTGCATGACCGTTTATGGGAGTATTATTTTCCTTTTATTGACTTGTTGCATAAACATTTGTGGGAGTATTATTTGCCTTTCATTGGCTTGTTACATTAACGTTTGTGGGAGTATCTTTTGCCCTTGTTAGAGTTTGCATGTAACAGGACCATGCATACAACCATTTTTTATTCTCATCTTGAAATTGCATATGGTTTTAATCCACTTATTCCTTTTGATTTAATGCCCTTACCTGTTGCTGACAGAAGTAGCTTGGATGGACATTTCCAAGTTCTTGATAAAATTAATGATACTTCATATCTAATGGATCTTCCAGGTAAGTATCACATGCTTGCTATTTTCAATGTTATTGATCTATTTCCCTTTGATCCAGGTGGAGATTTGAGGTCGAATCCTTTTGAGGAAAGGGGGAATGATGGGCCCCAAGGCGGACCAAGTCTTAAGGATCAATTACAAGATTAAGAGCCATGAAGGTCAAGGGAGCAATGCAAGAATTGGTGCAATCCAATTGGGATGAAGCTAGCAAGAGCCCAACACTCATGATGGGCTTGAAAGAAAGAGAACCAGTTTTGATCCACTTGATCTAAGCTATGGAAGACATGACTTGCGCCTATTATTATTGAAGGCCATGGACTTATTTATTTCATTAACATGGCTTATTTTATTAGTCATAGGAATTAATCTAAAATAATTGGGATTGGGGGACGTCTAGCACACACGTCTTATTTCTAATGAACTAGGGTATTTGGGAAGGTCTTGTATTTTGGCCAAAGGAATATTTGGAAAGTTATTATTTTATGTGAACTAGGGTTTCAGAAGTTACTGTAGCGCGGCATTGTTCACGCTATAGTACCCGTGGCACTATTCCTTTAGGGTTTTGGGAATTGTTTATTTAAACCACTTGTAGCCTCATTTGAGAAAAAAGATATTTTATTCTGAATTTTAATTGTGAGTGAGTTTTCTCCTCTTATTCTTGATTGAACTCTTGAACTTATCAAAGGTAAATCACAACCTTTGTGGCATTCCTACTTGTAATTTGGGTTCTTGAGACGGGATTTCAACGGGTCTAGATTTTAATATAATTTAGGTTCTTGGAACGAGTTCTCAACGGGTCTAAATTCTCCATCCATAGACTTGAGTTTGGCTTTCCTGGATTGTTTTTCCAATATTGTTGTTGGGTCTCAAAGCGAGTCGATTGGGGTTCACATCACGTACTCTTCCCCTCGGGCCGTGTCCGTCCTGATGCGTCATGCTCATCTTGTTCCTGAGAGGGCATACATAAAAACTAAAATGAATTGATGACTCGTAAGCATTACTTCATATAATTAAAATATAACAACATAGGTTTTCAGTCATGCATTCGTCATTATATACATATCATAAATAGACATTCATTCGTTTAAAATGTTACGAGGTGGGGTTTTTCTCTAAAACAAAGTTTTCTTTCGTAAAACAATTCCCCACGCCTCGCTGCCTTCATTTCTTAAAGAGTCTTAGCATACATACATTTTTCCTTAACATGCATATATTCTTTCGTATTACTTTCATTGGCTGTTGCACACTGTTATGCCCATTGTGTGAGGGTTAGCCATCTTTTGGACCTTGATTCCACCCGTGGCCACGGGTTAGGAATCCATTTCGTTAGGGTGCAGCACTAGGTGCACTACCAATACTACTTATCCGGCATTGCAATCTGCACAGTCCAATCCTTTGGTACCTTTATACATTGATTCATGTGGCCGTTGCATATTTTCATACATTAAAGTGTTCAGTCCTTTTGGTTCTTTTCAATTCTTTCAGTCCTTCAGTCCATTTATTCATAAAAGTCATTTAAAAGGATGAGCTTAAACATCATCTTTCATAGGGGCCTTTTAAAACACTTTCTTCACATCCTTTAAAGCATCGCTTAAAACATGAGGCGTCAGCCTTGCATTTCATTTTGTGAAAATACATCCAGTACTTTCTACGTATACCATCCATTTACATGCATATACTTACATACTTGGGGTGCATAAAAAGGGCTGCCGAGGGCCATTACTTAGCGTTCTTTTGTAAAACATGTTTCGTGTCATTTCGTAAAGCATCGTAAAGGAAAAACATTGCATTTTCATTTTCATCTATTTAGAAAAACTCTAGAAGAGTATGAATGTAATATTTACCTGAACTCCATGCCATACTCATTTCATGCAATCCATTCATGTGTTTGTTAGATGGCAACCTACATGCATACATAACCTTAATGTCATTCTCTATCTAGTACATAAACAACTATACTAGAAATAGAACTACACTTCACTTGGAACACTCTCCATCCATCCCTGTGTTCCTACGTGCCGTTTACTAAGCTAAAACCTTCGGCATTTCCTCTATCTGGGACCCACTTGAGTCACCTTTTTCCAAATCCAACATTCCACTTCAAGGTCTTATCCTTTAAAGTGAATCTCTCTAATTCACCTTAGGGTTAAGACACTAAGACCTTTGTCTTATTCTCATATTAACAACATTCCGATGCATGACTTAGACCAACTAAGTCACGCATCCTGATCCTAGACAACATACACATTACTACCTTCATGCATCCTAGCCCATACTCAATTCTCAGTCCCATCCATACATGTCACGTGACTTTAAGCCAATGCTGAGGTTTAAACATCATGTAACCATGCTTAGGACAGATTACCCATTATATATGGAAAAATCTGTCTGGTACACGTGTCTCACCAGATGCACATGTACCTTACCCTTTATCACCTAAGATCAACTTATAGTCCGTTAAACGCTCGCTTGTATAAACAAGCTCCATACTCCGATACCAACTTCTACTCAAACCCGGCCAGCAGGACCTTCTTACTTCCCGACCCCTTTACAAGTTCATCCCAACACTTACACGACAAGGCCTATTCATTCTATGCCTCCGTCTCATCACGTAGCTCGAGACTAACCTCAAGCTACATTGTGACACCCGTCACTATAATAAGATCACATTACAACTACTTCAGGACACTATCCCACAGCTCCTAATGCCACACAACACACTCTATGCTTCTCAACTATGCCATCCCAACCTTAGTGACACGCCATCCAGTGCATCACGATACTGCACAAAGTACATTTCACGTGAACTCTCTTTCATCCACACTACGCTACGCATCACTACGACGCACCCTGTGACGCCCCCAAATTCCGCTTGGGATTGAACGGACATTTGAAGCGTCGAGACATGCAACACAAGGTTACCTGCCCCCGTTCATGACATATAAGATGCAATGTTCCTAACATGCATCTAGCATTATGCAATATTCACAGCGGATAATTTTTTTTCTTTAGCAATACTATGCACCAAACTAAAAATATCCCAAATACTTGAAACATATTTCATACATAAAGGCATACTAAAAAGCCGTGATCACCACACTAGTCTAAAAAGGTTGTGATCAAAAGAATACTTGAGATACAACTCCAAAAGTGTAAGTATTAACCTAAGTTAAATACTATACCATCATCAACATCGCACCGTGGCCTAGTCGACTGTATTCAGTTGGTCAGATTCCAATTCTCCTTCGGGTCCTGTAACAAGATCTACCATTCGGGGGGAATGGTAGTTGGGACTACCACAGTGAGATTTGATTACAAATCTCAGTAAGTTAACATAAAACTTATACACAGGTTAAAAATGCATGCATGGCAGTAAAAGCATAAATGCATAATTATAGTCATACATAAACATAGTATAACTTGACATATAGCATGACTTAACCAGAACTTAAGCGTGAACTGAACTTGACTTAACATGGCATGAACTTAAGCTTAAAACATAACATGAACAATCAACATAACATGAACGTGAAACATAACATGGACATGAACATAACATAACATGAACGTGAGCTTGAACGTATCATAAACGTGAACATAACATGATGTGAACATGAACTTGGAACATAACATGAACATGAACATAACATGTACGTGAGCATAACATAACATGAACTTGATCTGAAACTTGACTTAACATAAACTTGGAATCTTATTTAATTGTCTTGATTAATAACGTGCATTAATACGTACTCCACAGTTGTTGTGGCCCCACGTATTCAAGTAACATAAAACATAATACGTACTCCACAGTTGTTGTGGCCCCACGTATTCTACATGTCACAATTGCTGTGTCTCATGTAGTGTATGCTCCACAGTTGTTGTGGCCCCATACTTCATGCTCCACAGTTGTTGTGGCCCCATGAATTCACATAACATAAAATATAATACGTACTCCACAGTTGTTGTGGCCCCACGCATTATAAGTAACATAAATATAATACGTACTCCACAGTTGTTGTGGCCCCACGCATTATAAGTAACATAAAATATAATACGTACTCCACAGTTGTTGTGGCCCCACGCATTATAAGTAACATAAATATAATACGTACTCCACAGTTGTTGTGGCCCCACGCATTATAAGTAACATAAAATATAATACGTACTCCACAGTTGTTGTGGCCCCACGCATTATAAGTAACATAAATATAATACGTACTCCACAGTTGTTGTGGCCCCACGCATTATAAGTAACATAAAATATAATACGTACTCCACAGTTGTTGTGGCCCCACGCATTATAAGTAACATAAATATAATACGTACTCCACAGTTGTTGTGGCCCCACGCATTATAAGTAACATAAAATATAATACGTACTCCACAGTTGTTGTGGCCCCACGCATTATAAGTAACATAAATATAATACGTACTCCACAGTTGTTGTGGCCCCACGCATTATAACATAACATAAGATATAATACGTACTCCACAGTTGTTGTGGCCCCACGCATTATAAGTAACATAAATATAATACGTACTCCACAGTTGTTGTGGCCCCACGCATTATAAATAACATAAATATAATACGTACTCCACAGTTGTTGTGGCCCCACGCATTATAAGTAACATAAATATAATACGTACTCCACAGTTGTTGTGGCCCCACGTATTATACGTAACATAACATATCTTATATTTCTTAATGCATGAGATATTAATTAATATCATATACTTTTCTAACATGTCGTATACTTGTAAATGGCATAATATGATTTAATCATAAACATTTCATGGCATACATGTATCATATGGCATACTTAACATGGCATACTTATAACATACATCATTGTATGACAGAAAAGATTATGTAACAGATAATTATTCATGAGATATTAAATCATACTTAACAGATGAACATATAATGACATATCATGACATGGCATATACGATAACATACATACATAAATTGTAGTTCCCTTACCCATCACACATACACAATAAACTGATAGTAAGTTAGAGGCTAACTTACCTCGATCGTCGCGTTCTATGAGAATAGAGTGCGAAACACGAGGAACTGCACAACAGCTGGAAGAGGAACACTCAAGTCCTTAAGATTTTCACTTCTGAACTCAATTGTCATATTATGAGCACTTGCAACACCACGGCAACTTGAGGTTTCACTATACCCAGAAGAGATAATTTGACTTCATAAAGCCTTTGCACTAAAACAAGTTCATTAAAATTATCAATAATAACCAACAAACAATTCCTTTCTCAATCCATATACTCTTAGCCATAGTCAACCACAAGATGACACCAGTCACCCCAGACTATAATCCATAACACCACTGCTTCGGGACACTGTCATACAGTTTCCCAACACTACACCATGCTCTACACTTCTCTGTTACGCCATCCAACCCTTCGTGACACGTCATCCGGTGTTTCACGACTTAATACAGAGTACACTCACGTGAACTCTCTTCCATCCACACTACAAAACCCATCACTGCGATACACGTCTCACAGTGCATCGCTACGCGACACGGAGTACGCACTACGCGTACTTCCTTCGCTACAACACTCATCAACACGATGCACATCACACGATGCATCGCCATACAACACGGAGTACACTACATGCGTACTCCCTTCCTTCTACGACACACATCATTACAGCGCACGTCGCGCGGCGCGTCGCTGCATTACACAGAATACGCTACACGCGTATTCTCTTCACACAACCCGCCGTATCACATCTACGGCATCCATCTCACGCCTATACTTCACAGCACAGTCCACAAAATACACAATCAAACTCAACACTTCACAACCACACTTCCCTTCACAACTACGCAACGAACTCCACAAATACAACTACACAATTCACAAACCAACCAACTAACTATTTTAAACGTAAAATAACTAGAGATAGAAGGTTATACCATCGACGGGATAACCCGTGCGTCGCTCGTTGTTCGTCACGAACATGCGTCGGAGGAGCGTACGTGGCGGTACGGTGTCTGTCCACCACATAAAGTGGTAGTTTGGGCTTGAGAAAGGCTAGGCGTGGTCTTGGAAGACTCACGGTCGCCTCGTGGTGGTCAAAGGTGGCGGAGCACGGCGGCGTCACGCCGTGAATAGTAACTCCGAACGGTGAGCGGAGGAGACGCGAGGTAGCGAAAAGCCATAGAACTTCATGGAAAGCTAGGGAAAGGTAAAGGAACATGTGGTGGAGCTGTGGTGGTGAGGTGGTGGTCGGACGGTGGCTAACGGCGGCGGATCGGCCGTTTGAAACCATTTTTGGCCTTGGAGAGTGAGGGAGAGTGTGAGCTCTACGAAGCTCCGTTGGCCATGAAATTTCTTGGAGAGGTTCATGAGGATGAGAGGAACAAGATGGTGGTGGTGAAACACCACGGGTGGCCGTGTACGGCGGCGCACGGTGGTGCAACCGAACGGGTGTTTTGAGAAACCCATATGAAAAAAGTGAGAGTTTGGGAAAAAGAAAGACATGGGGAGGAAGCCCTTGATGAGGTGAGTCCAATGGTGGTGCTTGGTGGCTGATTTGGCCGTGTATGGTGGTCCAAAATGGTGAAAAACCTTAAAAACCCATTTGTTTGGAGGCGAGAGTGGCGGCTAACGGTGGCTCGGATGGAGGTGAAACTTGGAGGGGATGTTCACCGGTGAGAGGGGAAGAAATCTGGGTGGGTGGTGTAGTCCACGCCGCCGGCGAGCGGCGGTTCTGGGCGGAGAAAGAAATCGGCAACAGGGGAGAAAACAGGGCAGGGGCAGCAACTTCCGGCGGCTCTCGGAGACTAACGGCTGGTCCGATGGCTCTGAAAATTGGAGGGGATGAACTTTGGTGAGAGAGGAAGAGAATGGCGGGGACGGTGTACGACACCTCCACCGGACGGCGGAGAAACGGGCGGTCAAAGGGGCGGCGACGGTAATGAGACAAGAAGGAAGAGAACGGTAAGAGAGAGAGAAGGAGAGGCCGGTTTAGTACACCACCGGCGTGGTTGGACTCGCCGGAGGGAGGGGGAGAGGCCGGAGTGGGAGGTGGGGTCCGGCGGCCGGAGGTGGCGCCGGCTGGAGCTCAAACCCGAACGGCAATGGTGGAGAGTTCACGCATCCGTCGGCCAAAGAGAGAGAAAGGGAGAGAAAAAAAGAAAATAAAAAGAAAAAGAGAAAAAGTGAAGAGAAAAAAGGTAGGGCCAGAGTATATCGCTTCAATTCTACATTTCGGGATCCTCAAATAAACCAACAGTGAGTTAAAACACTGATTAAAAACGCTTAAATGTCTTATTTTAAATAAAACACTTTAAATAAAACACTATGATGAATTAAGGTAGAATATTATTTTATAAACTAAAATTTATAAAATAATATTTCTTCATCATTATATAAAAATGATAAAGTACCGTTAATTAATCAAAGTGCATAAAACACTTAAATTTAAATAAGAATTTTCAACGTAAAATTAAACCTCTTAATATCTTAAAACAATTAAAATATTTAATCTAAATAAATATCCACAATTATAATATTTTCAGAACTCATTAAATTATTATAATTGTGCTACTTTAAAAACAAGCTTATTTAATACTTTGAAATTCGATGGATAAGATCCGGAAAAACGCCATCGAGGTACAACGCTTAGGATAAAACTGTTCATGATTTTACAGCTGTCGGTGAAGAACAAATTACGTGATTTACGGAAAAGATAATCTATACGAGTGATTCCAGATGAAGGTAAAGACAAGAGAGATGTGATTGCTGTCGGGAAATAATCCAAAACTGATAATTTTAGCGGGCTGTTACACACCCCACATGGTGCATCGCCGCACTACATGGAGTTCACTCCACGTGTACTCGCTTCACACACTACACCACATCACAGTCCACAACACTATGCAGCACACTACACAATTCAGCCAAACACTTCACTACACACCAAACCTCACAATACTAACAACACAATCCACAACCTCTTAACTAACATTTAATATAAATAACGAGGGATAGAGGGTTATAGCATCGACGATATAACTTGTGTGTTGCTCGCTACCAATCACCGTCAAAGGTGTCGGAAGAGTCGTATGTGGCGGTTAAACCGCATACGATGATTGTTTGGGCTATTAGAGGTGGCTACATGTGTGTATCTGAGCGGGGAAAGGTTTGGTCATGGCTACAGGTGTTTGGTCGCTACCAATCACAGTCAAAGGTCTCGGAAGGGTCGGAGGTGGCACGCAGTGGATGCACAGTGGTTCGTGGAAGGGGTTTAGGCCTTGGGTCTCATGGCATGGAAATGGAGAGGGAGGCTTGGTTGGTTGACGGCTGGCCATGGATAGCTTGAGGGAGGTGCGGTGGAGTTGTGGTGGCGAGGTAGTGGTAGCACAATGGCTGGAGGGCAGTGGATCTAGGCCAAGGGTCATGGAAGACCCACCATGAGAGAGAGTGGGAGAGGTAGGGACTTCGGCTAGGCATGGAAATAGCTAGGGGAGTTCGTGGTGGTCAAGGGAGGCCGTGGGTGGCAGTGTGGTGGCCTGGGTAGCCTTGTATGGTGGCACACGGGGAGAAACCCGTGCTTGAAACCCATTTCGGGTTGCATGGAGCTGCGTGTGAGGGGGCTACCTTGGGGCTTGGGTATGGGCTAGAGATGCTCACCAACAAGGGGTGAAGCTGCCAGCGTAAAGTGGTGGCTCAAGGTTAGCTCACAGCAGCTCTAGGAGTCGCCCCATGGTGAAGCCGTGTGTGAAGAGAGGAAAAGGGAGAGAGAAAGGGAGAGGCTTGTGGGTAGTTCCAATGGCTGGGGTTGGTTGCCAGTGAAGGGAGAAGACCGTTGGTGAGGTGTGGTGGCCTAAGCAGCAACAGTACATGGGTGGAAGAAATGGGTGAAACCCATTTCTGGGTTATGCTGCTGTAGGAGGAGAGAAAGACTTCAGGGGGAAAGAAACCGGCATGGAGGAGGGAGGAGCTACTGGGGAGCTCGTCGGTGGTGGCCATGGCTAATGGTGGCCGGTGGTGGTTGAGCTGGGGAGAAGAGCAAGCTAGGCTAGAGAGAGGTGAGCTGGACGTGTGAGCTGAAGGAGAGGGAGGAGAGAGAGGGGAAAGGAAAAAGTGAGGTGAAAAAGGTAGGGGCTTCAGTATTTATCGAAGCCCTTCGTCTTGGGATCTAGAAAACAATCTAACAGTAAGGATTAAAACAATTATTTATAACTTAAAACACTGAAAGGAATTAAGATAGAATATTTTTTTATAAACTAAAGTTCATAAAATAATATTCCTTCATCATTAATTAAAATGATGAAGTCTTGCTAATTACTTGAAGAGAATAAAACTATTTAAATTAATTTAGAGTTTTCAACATAATTTAAATCTCGTAATATTTTTAAATGACTGAAATCATTTAAATTAAATAATTTTTCACAATTATAATATTTTTGGAGCTCTTCAAAAATATTATAGTTGTGTTATTTAAAATCAGCTTAGTTCAATAACGTTGGAAATATCATATATAAATATTTACAGGACATTTAAAATATTCGTAAGCTTTAAAATACTGGGCTTGCTTTTAAAAATCACTTGATATCTTTAAAAACATGTCATCAAGGCTCGACACGTAAAACGAGACTCGTAACAATAAAAGAAAGAATAAGCGGGTTGTTACAGTTTGCCACCCCATGGTAGCTGCCACACCGGTGACTAGTTTTGGGCCCTCTTAAGTGGCAAGGTTGGCAACCCTAGGGTGGCAAGTTTTCTATTTTTAATTATTGTTCAGGAAGATATTCTCTTTTGAATATTTTAGTGTTCAGAAAAAATATGGGAGAGCTTTTACACGGTACAATTATTTTATGTTTGGGAAGAAGGCTCTTGAGAAATTAAAAGACCCCTCTGAATTGGAACTTTAATAAGGATTTGGGCTTTGGTTGCCAAACATAACCATCTCATATGAATTCTGAAATAACTGAAAACGTCAAATATTGGAACTTTCATCGCAAGGATGTGGTGGCAAATGGTGGAAAAATAAACAAAGTAACGCGAAACATGAATAAGCAGCATTGAGTGATAAATAACAGTAGTGGGCATCATTTCTTTATTCAAGGCAAAAAGATAATAGGGATTAGAAGGTTTAATGACCATTCCATTTAATAAATGGGTGGCATAATCAGCAATTTAATTACAAAAAGGTCATATTAATCCATTAAAATGAACATCCCTTCTAATATTGGCATATTGCAGCGACTTTCAAACAAGTTAAACAACCAACAGCATATGGACGACAGCAAAAACAAAAGGTCTTCTGTGATGCTAGAAAAACACTGATGGGCCCCAAGGCGGACCAAGTCTTAAGGATCAATTACAAGATTAAGAGCCACGAAGATCAAGGGAGCAATGCAAAAATTGGTGCAGATGAAGCTAGCAAGAGCCCAACACTCATGATGGGCTTGAAGGAATGAGAACCAGTTTTGATCCACCTGATCCAAACTGTGGAAGACTTGACTTAAAAATATAGCCTTTAGATATTAAGGCTTTCAATTTGTTTAAAAGGATTTCTATTATTAGTTTAGAATAAGTGGGGTTGAGGATGCTTAGCCCACATGTCTTATTTCTAATGAACCAGGGTTTTTGGAAAGGCCTTGTATTTTGGCCAATGGCTTATTTGGAAAGATATTATTTTATTTTAAACTAGGGTTTAGAAGTACTGTTCAAAGGTAAATCACAACCTTGTATTTTCTCCTCTTATTCTTAATTGAACTTTTGAACTTATCAAAGGTAAATCACAACCTTTGTGGCGTTCCTCCTTGTAATTTGGGTTCTTGAGACGGGATTTCAACGGGTCTAGATTTTAATATAATCTAGGTTCTTGAAACGAGTTCCCAACGGGTCTAAATTCTCCATCCATAGACTTGAGTTTGGCTTTCCTGGGTTGTTTTTCCAATATTGTTGTTGGGTCTCAAAGCGAGTCGATTGGGGTTCACATCATTTGGTATTCAGAGCTCGGTTTCCAATCAGGTCTGATTCTATCTTTTTTTAATCGTATTGTTAATTCTAGGGCTTCATTGTTCTAGGGTTGAAAAAAAAAAAGTTGCAGAAGTTCGTTTTTCCTAGGGCTGCCAATTTATTATATCTTTTGGGTTTCATGTTCATCATCATAGGGTGGCTAAATTGCTTGTTTGAGGGCTGCCAAAAGTTTGCACCATCTAGGGTTTGTAATTTCTAGGGTTTCATTCCCTTCTATTTTCCTTATCAATTTTTATGTGTTTGAATTCAATTGTTTGATTATCACAATTGGATATTTCTGTTTGTGGTTGAATTGTTGAGAAAAGAAGAGAAAAAAAATAAAATAAAAGAAAGGAAAGGAAAAGAAAAGAAAAGAAAGGAAAAGAAAAGAATATTCAAAAAAAAAATTCAAAAAAAAACAAAGAAATGAGAGAAGGATATTGGGTATGAAATATTTTGCCATATGAAATTGAGTGCTTTGTCATTGATTAAGCCTTATCTTCAACGGGTTGAATATATCTTTCTAGTTGGTACCTTGTTTCATAATTACTTTTTCCAGCGTATAAATTCCTTGAGTCTCGGGTCATTTTATTCCTTCCGTGTCTTCTCTTGTTCTTGTTTCTTGGACCTAATTACTAGTTGGAGCAAAACAAGGTTGTATTGTCTTGATTGAGTTCAATTAGTTCTTAAAGAACTTGAGTGGGAAAACTCTTGAGATAAAAGGCAAGAGAGTGTGAGATCATTATCGGGAAAAAGCCAATAAGAGTGAAACATGAGTGAAGTTGGCAGTAATTGAGTTCACTGATTATGCTATTATTTGGTGGAATCAATTAGTGACCAATAGAAGGAGGAATTATGAGAGGCTTGTCGAGACAAGGGGAGAGTTGAAAGTTCTCATGAGGCGGAGATTTGTACCTAGCCACTACTATAGGGACCTCTACTAGAAATTACAAAATCTTACACAGGGGTCTAGGAGTGTGGAGGACTACCATAAGGAGATGGTAGATAACTCATTTTTTGTGTTGCAATTTCCATGCAACAAAAGTTTGAAAGGTTAAATTTGAAGTTTGGAGAAATGAGGGATAGGATGTGATGGGCCCCAAGGCGGACCAAGTCTTAAGGATCAATTCCAAGATTAAGAGCCACGAAGATCAAGGGAGTAATGCAAGAATTGGTGCAACTCAATTGGGATGAAGCTAGTAAGAGCTCAACACTCAGGATGGGCTTGAAAGAAGGAGAACCAGTTTTGATCCACTTGATCTAAACTATGGAAGACTCAACTTGGGCCTATTATTATTGAAGGCTATGGACTTATTTATTTCATTAAAATGACTTATTTTATTTTAGTCATTGGAATTAATCTAGAATAATTGGGCTTTTGAGATGTCCAGCCCACACGTCTTATCTCTATTGAACAAGGGTTTTTGGGAAGGCCTTGTATTTTGGCCAAGGGCTTATTTGGAAAGTTATTATTTTACAAACTAGGGTTTTAGAAGTTACTGTAGCGCGGCACTGTTCACGCTACAGTACCCGTGGCACTTCCTCTAGGGTTTTGGGAATTGTTTATTTAAACCACTTGTAGCCTCATTTGAGGAGATAGACTATTATTCTGAATTTTAATTGTGAGTGAGTTTTCTCCTTTTGTTCTTAATTGAACTCTTGAACTTATCAAAGGTAAATCACAACCTTTGTGGCGTTCCTCCTTGTAATTTGGGTTCTTGAGACGGGATTTCAATGGATCTAGATTTTAAAATAATCTAGGTTCTTGAAACGAGTTCCCAACGAGTCTAAATTCTCCATCCATAGACTTGAGTTTGGCTTTCCTGGGTTGTTTTTTCCAATATTGTTGTTGGGTCTCAAAGCGAGTCGATTGTGGTTCACATCAGGATGGATCAACAAGGTGTAGTGATTAGAAATCTACGAAGTGTGAGAGATAGAAGGAGACGTGAGCCTAGTATTGAGAATGGGTACGATAAGAATGGAGACTATGGCGAGTCACTTGTTGTTAGGCGTACTCCCAATACAGAAATTAAGATGGATGATATAGAACAGCAAAGAGAGAACATTTTCCATACTAGATGCCACATCAATAGCAAGGTATGTAGTATGATCATTGATGGAGGGAATTGTACTAATGTGGTTAGCACTACTTTAGTTGAGAAATTGAATTTACCTACCTTGAAACACCCTAGACCATACAAGTTGCAGTGGTTGAATGATTGTGGGGAGGTTAGGGTAAATAAGCAAGTGCTAGTATCTTTTTCAATTAGGAAGTACAAGGATGAGTACATTTGTGATGTAGTGCCTATGCATTGTGGTCATATTTTGTTGGGGAGGTCGTGGCAGTGTGATAGGAGAGCGATCTATGATGGGTTCAGGAACATGTACAGTTTTGAAAAGGATGGAAAAACAATCAAACTTGCTCCTTTAACTCCAACACAGGTCCATGAGGACCAACTGAAGTTGAAAACTGAGGTTGATCAAAAAAGAAAGTGAGAAAGTGAGATTGATCAGAAAAGAAAGAGTGAGAATGAGATTGAGGAAGAAAAAAATAATGAGACCAAAAATGAGAGAGAGAAAAAAAATGGGAGAGAAAAAAAATGAGTGTGAGGCTTAAACCTCAAGAAAAAGAGAGAATGAGTTGAAAAGCAATTGTGAGGCTGAGAGTTCAAAAAAAGATGTCGAAAAAGAGAGTGAAAGAAAAGAGAGTGGAAAGGAAAAAGAGATTGAAAGAAATGAGGGTGAGGTTGAATGACTCACTCAAAAATGAGTAGCACTAATGCTCTCCCAAGTGCAGGAGGATGTTGTGTAATAATTAGGAATAAATTCCTAGATCGTCTCCTCAGGAAAAATTTACTCAAAATTTAAATTCGTTGAAAAATTGTGAAAAACTTCACAAAGAAAGAAAAAATAAATGGTATGTGCAATGGATGGAAATTTTACTAGTCATGGACTAGATTCATGTTTTTAGATTTGTTTGTCGGATTTGAATGCAGCAATGAAAAGTAAAAAATGAAAATGCATGAAACTAAATTAAAATTGCTGAAATTAATAGACTGAAATTTAAAAATGCAAGAAAAATAAATGATAATGATTTAAATAAACAGAAATTAAAGGTGCAAGGAAAATATAAGACATTAAACTGAAATTAAATAAAAATAGGAATTGTAAGGAATAAACTTGATTTTTGAAAATGGAGACTGCGTTCTCCAATCCAAAAATCTGAACTTCCAAATAAAATGATTTCTAAAATAAACGCTCTAAATAAAATGCATCCTAAAAGAAATTGAACTCTCAATTAAATTAAACTTTCAAATAAAATACACACTCAAATTGAAGTGAGCTCTAAATAAAATACATACTTAAAGAAATTATTTCCTAGAGGAACACAAAGAACTGAAATTACAGAGCGACTGAAAAACTGGCTTCTAACACTAATGTCTGGAACCGAAAGAATGCATGAATAAAAGCCAGCCGTCTACCACTGAGTTATGCGTCTGCCCAAAACTAACTACCCTTATAGCTACTGAACGACAAAGAAAAAAAACAAGTACCGGATACATGAAAATGAGATAGAAAAAAAACGGTTTGATTCAGAATTGAGCAGGATTCCGTCTACCCAAGAAATAGAGCAGGAGATGGCATATGAGAAATCAATTAACCAAGCTTTTGATAATGATGAGGCTTTAATGTATGGGATATCTTATAGTGGCTCATGTTTACTTTCTCTAGCAAGAATGGTGACTGAGTCACGGCCCTGCAATTGTTTTGTTATGGGGTGCTCTTCTCCAGCACCAAGTGTTTATACTCTTCATGTGATGGAGAGGCAGAAGTTCCCAGGCTGGAAGACAGGGTTCTCAAGTTGTATTCATCCTAGCTTGAATAGAAGGCGGATTGGGCTGTGTAAACAACATTTAAAAGACTTATATCTCGTATATCTGGACTGTTGATTACTCATTGATGTAAAAACCATAAAAGAGGATTCGAGGTGCCAAGGACTCTGTTGGCATGCCAGTTTCCAGTTGTTGGCAGGTGAAGATCAAATGTTTGATATGCTACCAGAAGGAAAGTGGACAGCACATACCAACCCACGGACAGCACTCAAACAGAAAAATGCATGACACAACTCACACATGCATCACTTGGTCCCATGGCATTCACGGATGAAATGCAGAAAATAGAAAGCAACAAACCGAATGCATGCAGAAAATCAGGAAGTTGACAGCACATGCAAGTGGAAACAAACCAGCAAACACACATGGGAGCACATGCAGAACGTGGAACGCAACTCACGGCACTTAGCAAGTCACGGCTGGAACTAGAAGAAACAACATGCAGAAAATGTCACTCGGCACAAGCAGAATATGCAGGAAACAAAGTTTTACACGGCACTTAATGCAGAAAGTTCAACTAATGCAAAGCATGCAGAAAAAAAAGTCAAAAACAGCAGCAGAAAAAAAAAGAAGAAGTGCAGATCATACACGGCACCTTAAGCACACATGAACCAATCGGGTAGCACACAGCTCATGCACATGCAGAATTCTCAAAACAGTAATGCAGCAGAATTCCCAGGCCAATGAAGAAGCAAATCACGGCAGCAACTTGCAGCAGCAAGTCTCCCATTCAGAACATAGACAGCAGCTCACGGAAGTTAAGCTCAAACACTTGCAGCAGATAAAACAAAACCAGCATCCACCGAAAGCAATGCAGAAAGCTAACAAATGCAGAAAATACACATGCAGTCCACGGAAAAAAAAATGCAGAAAAATAGATCATAGCTGGAATTAAATGCACCAATCACGGATAGAATTTCTCATGTAAGACTCTATAAAACCAGGAGGAGAAGGAGGAGAAGGGGAATGAAAGAAAGGAGACACACAGAATTTTATTCTACACTTGAAGTTGCAGCAGAATTTTTTTAGACTTGAGTTTACGTTGGTTTAGTTTTTTTTTTTTTTCTGTTTTCATTTCAGACCTGATTAAAAGGAAGTTTCAGCTTCTTGTTTATTATTTTCTGCAGTTCATTTACCATTCGGCAACTTCTTGATTTTTTTTGAGTTTTCATGTTATTCTCTTAGTTTTATTGTTCCAGACCAAGGCGGCAACTTGTGTTGTTTCCTTTGGCTAGAATTTTAATTTTCTTTCATTCTCTTATGTTTCTTTATGGTAGAATAGGAGTTGGGCATCTTGATTATTTTTTTTTCCGTTCATTAGTTTTCATTTTTTTTTCTTTGNGTGCTCTTATGCCGAATTATAGCTCCTCATGTGACTCTGAAACAGCCACTGAAATTATTGCTCCTGTTAATGCCATAAAGAAGAGGCTTTTACGATATGGACTAGCCACAAATGAAGGGTACCCCCGTACAACTACTCTGCTTATTTTACAAGATGACATCCAAATAATTGACTGGTTTTCTGGTGTTGTCCACCGCTGGCTTAGATGGTGGAGTGAGTGTGATAATGTTAATGAAGTAAAACTCTTAATTTCTGATCATCTTAGGAAATCTTGCATTCGGGCATAAGAGCACGGATAGAAGCTGTCTCAGCAGAAACATATTCTTCTGCTCACCTTCTTTGCAACTTTGGCTTTAACATCTTGCATCCATATCTTTAGTAGGTGCTTGTACCAATGATCAGTTTCCATCCCAGCCTTACGGAGATGGGAAATTTGGCTCAAAACAGAATTACTATCAGCCAAATGCTTGATTTCAAATTCTTTAACCTTCTTCAAACCATGTCCCAGCCATTTCTTCCCAATTCTTATGGTCCCAGCATTCCACGCCTCTTGTTTTTGTAGAGCAAACAACTCAACCTTTTCTTTTAACTTGTGAACCGCTTTTTGACTCTACGTAAAAACTTCACCGTTTGATCTCGTGAATTTTATTTAAGCTGAAAATAAAAATAAAAATAAAAATACACTCGAAATAAATTAAAAAGAAAATAGATTATTAAAAAAAATATTATATATGTGAGGAAGTATTGTCCAATTAAATCATAGTTATAAAATTAAGCATAAACATGATATTAATCAATTAAAAATCATAACTCGAATTTATGCTTATTAACTATTTTTTTTTCATCTAAAACCAATAAATAATGTCACGAAGCAATTGAAATACATTGGTTTTAAATAGCTAAAATATGTAATATCTCAGCTCAATCGTTGAAACCTCAAGAAAAAAAGAGAGTGAAAAGAAAGAGGAGAGTGAAGAAAGTGAAAGAAAAACAAAGAGAGAATTGAGTTTTTATGTTAAGGCAAGTTTTAATACTAACCTTGACGTACCTTTGCCTAGTATTGTTGTTTCTTTGTTGCAAGGATATAAGGTCGTTATTCCTAGCATTGTATTTAGTGGATTGCCACCTATTAGAGAGATAGAGCAATACATTGATTTTGTGCCAGGTGCGATAATCCCTTCCCGACCTTTTTTTGAAGAACATGAGTCCTTGATACACTTGAAAGGACAAGGTAAGTTGACTAGAATGTATGCCAAGTGGGAGGAATGTATTGAGATTTTTCCTCTTGTAATCAAGTACACACATGGTAAGGAAATTTTTGTGGCTTGTGCATTAGCAAGAAGGTATGATGATCATATCGTTATTTTAGATGCAAAGTTATTGAGATTTGAATATGACAAGAAATTGCATCCTAATGATAATGACTTTGCCAGTGTGTATGGAGTACGCGAGAAAACATCGTTTGGTAAGTGATATAGACTATATTGGTATTTATTTGGAGAGAATAAACTTTGTGTTCCTACTAGTTTTATGGGTGAGTTGCTTGTGCATGGATGTGGTTTGTTGGGTCACTTTGGTATAAAGAATATTTTAGGCATATTACATTAACACTTTAGGGAGCACGGTTTACCATTCATTGAGGTCGCATATAATTGGAGTGATCATTTTGGTGTAAAAAAGATTTTAGACGTGTTGCATAATCGTTTGTGGGAGTATCATTTGCCATTCATTGACTCATTGCATGAACATTTGCGGGAATATCATTTGCCATTCATTAACATGATGTATGAACGTTTGTGGCAATATCATTTGCCATTCATCGACGTGTCGTATGAACGTTTGTGGGAATATTATTTGCCATTCATTGAGATCACGTATAATTGGAGTGATCATTTTGGTGTAAAGAAGACTTTAGATGTGTTTCATGAACGTTTGCGGGAGTATCATTTTCCATTCATTGAATTGTTGCATGAACGTTTACGAGGGTATCATTTGTCATTATTAGAGTTTGCATATAAAAAGACCATGCATACTACTATTATTTCTCATTCATCTTTTGAAGGTGCTTTTGGTTTTAATCCACTTATACATTTTGATTTAATGCATTTACCGGTTGATGACAGAAATAGCTTGGATGGACATTTCCAAATTTTTGATAAAATTAATGATACTTCATATCTAGTAGATCTTCCAGGTAAGTATCATGTGTTTGCTATTTTCAATATTACTGATCTATTTCCGTTTGATCCAGGTGGAGATTCGAGGTCGAATCCTTTTGAGGAGAGGGGGAATGATGGGCCCCAAGGCGGACCAAGTCTTAAGGATCAATTACAAGATTAAGAGCCACGAAGATCAAGGGAGCAATGCAAAAATTGGTGCAGATGAAGCTAGCAAGAGCCCAACACTCATGATGGGCTTGAAGGAATGAGAACCAGTTTTGATCCACCTGATCCAAACTGTAGAAGACTTGACTTAAAAATAGAGCCTTTAGATATTAAGGCTTTCAATTTGTTTAAAAGGATTTCTATTATTAGTTTAGAATAAGTGGGGTTGAGGATGCTTAGCCCACATGTCTTATTTCTAATGAACCAGGGTTTTTGGAAAGGCCTTGTATTTTGGCCAAGGGCTTATTTGGAAAGATATTATTTTATTTTAAACTAGGGTTTAGAAGTACTGTTCACTGAAGGGCATTTTTTTAGAGTAGGGTCTCAAATTTTAGTCTAGGGTTTTATCATGTTTTGGGAAGGGTATTTAAAGGATGTAACCAGCCCCTCCAAGGTTTAGACTATTATTCTGAATTTTAATTGTGAGTGACTTTTCTCCTCTTATTCTTAATTGAACTCTTAAACTTATCAAAGGTAAATCACAACCTTTGTGGCGTTTCTCCTTGTAATTTGAGTTCTTGAGACGGGATTTCAACGGGTCTAGATTTTAATATAATCTAGGTTCTTGAAACGAGTTCCCAACGGGTCTAAATTCTCCATCCATAGACTTGAGTTTGGCTTTCCTGGGTTGTTTTTCCAATATTGTTGTTGGGTCTCAAAACGAGTCGTTTGGGGTTCACATCAAACATAGTCCAAGGACTCGTTTAGACACTTAAAATATTTTAAAATATTGTAAATAATAGTAAAATAATTTGAGTTAAAATATTTTATTGAATTTTGAGAAAGAAGGTTGAAAATATTGAATAAAAATATTATAAAGTTAAAAAAATATTTTAATATAATTTGTGTTTTGAAATTTGAAAAAAGCTATTTTGACTTTTGTGTTTGGATAATGATTAAATAAAATGATTAGATGAATTTGAAATTAAAAAGTTTTGTGTTTAAATAACATTTGAAAAAGAAATTATAAGAAGGTTTGAAAATATCTAAAAATATCTAAGTGTCCAAACAAGCCCTTAAGCTTGGCCACTCAGAATTCTCATATGAGAATTTTGTGTTTTAAGATGAAATATTAAAATAATTATATTTTAATATTATTATTGTTTTGGGATTTGAAAAAGTTGAATAGTTTATTATATTTTATATGGAGATTTGAGAAAATTGTAATGGTGAGATAAAAATCTTATGTTTGAAATGAAAATTTTGTGTGGCCAAGCACAAATAAGCAACTTATGTGGGTTAAATAATATAAAAGCAGCATAGCGTAGTTTAACCTACATTCCATATAAATATCCAGCAGCAAAAAAGCATAACAAGAATTTGAACTAAACAGAACTAAAAATACAACAGCTCAGCAACAAAAGGGTCATTACTGTTAATAAAATTGAAGCCTCACCCAACTGCTTAGCAATTCAATCAAAGTCACTTTCATCCATAATCAAGTACTGTGACGCCCTCAGATTCCGCTTGGGATTAAACGGACATCTGAAGCGTCGGGACATGCAACACAAGGTTACCTGCCCCCGTTCATGACATATAAGATACAATGTTCCTAACATGCATCTAGCATTATGCAATATTCGCAGCAGATAATTTTTTTCTTTAACAATACTATGCACCAAACTAAAAATATCCCAAATACTTGAAACATATTTCATACATAAAGGCATACTAAATAGCCATGATCACCATACTAATCCAAAATGGTTGTGATCAAAAGAGTACTTGAGATACAACTCCAAAAGTACAAGTAGTAACCTAAGTTAAATACTATGCCATCATCAACATCGCACCGTGGCCTAGTCGACCGTGTTCAGTTGGTCAGATTTCAATTCTCTTTCGGGTCCTGTAACAAGATCTACCATTCGGGGGAAATGGTAGTTGGGACTACCACGGTGAGATTTGATTACAAATCTCAGTAAGTTAACAAGAAACTCCCACACAGGTTAAAGATGCATGCATGGCAGTAAAAGCATAAATGCATAAGTGAAGTTGTACATAAGCATAACATAACTTGACATATAGCATGACATAACCAGAACTTAAACGTGAACTGAACTTGACTTAACATGACATGAACTTGAGCTTAAAACATAACATGGACTATCAACATAACATGAACGTGAAACTTGAAACATAACATGGACTTGAAATATAGCATGAACGTAAACGTGCATAACATGAACTTGAAAATAACATAAATTTGAGCATAATATGACATAAACGTGAACTTGAGATATAATGTGAACGTGAAGATAACACAACATAAACGTGAGCTTGAACACATTATAAACGTTAACATAACATGATGTGAATATGAATTTGGAACATAACATGAACATGAACATAACATGTACGTGAGCATAACATAACATGAACTTGATCTAAAACTTGACTTATCATGCACTTAATCTGAATCTTGATTTAACATAAACTTGGAATCTTATTCAATTGTCTTGATTAATAACGTGACCATATGGGTGCTACACGGGTCCCCTTGAGCCGTGTGTCCCTGCCGATTACCGCATCACAACACAGGTATCTAGACCAGCTGTGAGTGTGTTAATACGTACTCCACAGTTGTTGTGGCCCCACGTATTCTACGTGTCACAATTGCTGCGTCTCACGTAGTGTATGCTCCACAGTTGTTGTGGCCCCATACTTCATGCTCCACAGTTGTTGTGGCCCCATGAATACACGTAACATAAAATATGGCACCATCGGCATTAGTGTCTGGCGCGCTCCGGTAACTAGTTACTTAAGCCCCATTCGCAACCTGTTGACTGTATTTCGTCAACCCAGGAAATTTCACACCTATTTAGACACTCTAATGTGAACAAATGAGTTCCACTAGGATATTACCCCATCCTAGCATTTAGGGTCATGATTGACATGAATATCTTGACTTGAACATGATCTGAAACTCATATGAACTTTACATAAAGTGAACCACGCTTGAGTCCGTGGCACCGCATAACATAACTTGTGGTGAACACGTTTAGATCCGTGTCACCCTTAACATAACTTGTGATGAACACACTTAGGTCCGTGTCATCCTTAACATATCTTGTGATAAACACGCTTAGGTCCGTGTCATCCTTAACATAACTTGTGGTAAACACGCTTAGGTCCGTGTCACTCTTAAATATCTTATCTTTCTTAATGCATGAGATATTATTTAATATCATGAACTTTTCTAACATGGCGTATACTTGTAAATGGCACAATATGATTTAAACATAAACATTCCATGGTATACATGTAACATATGGCATACTTATAACATACAACATTGCATGATAGAAAAGATTTTGTGACAGATAAATATTCATGAAAGGATAAATCATGCCTAACAGATAAACATGTAATGACATGGCATATATGATAACATACATACATAAATTGTAGTTCCCTTACCTATCATACATACACAATAAACTAATAGTAAGTTAGAAGCTAACTTACCTCAATCGTCGCGTTCTACGAGAATAAAGCGCGAAATACGAGAAACTGTAAGAGGTCATTCTAAAAGTTAGAAATTTAATTACTAACAATTAGAAACATGAAAACAAGTTAACTTAGAGTAAAATTATCATTTTACCCTCTACATGTGGGAAAACAACCATTTTACCCCTAACTTAAGGATTTCATATTCTAACTCCAAAAATTTCTAAAATTTACATTCCTCATGTAAATTTTGTCCTAATCTCAAATATTAACTCAAAAAAATTTAAAACAAAACAGAACTATGGAAAACACACTATGGCCGAAACATCCATAGGCCATTTCTCTTGATTTTTGTTACAATTTCTTCCAACTTCAAAACTCATGCTTAAACCAAAATTTTGCAACAAACATCTTCCAATCCTAAGTTTAAAACCATACTTAAAACATCCATTTAGAAAAAGAAATAATCAACACCAAACTTTTTGTAAAAAAAATCCAAGCACTTGAATCACAAGTTTTGACCTTAAATCAAAACATTCCCAAGAATTTCAAAAATCAAATCTTACTTCTAACATATTCATAACATCATCCTAACATCAACCATGCTTTAAATCATCAAACTAAAGTCACCAAAATCACAAAATAACACTTGGAGTTTTTGGTTTTACACTTAGTCCAAAAACAGAAACTTTTTCCTCAACTAGTTTTGATAAATCTCTTGATCAATGGCTTAAGAATGTGAGATCTTCGAAATAAAGCATCACATGGTTTAATGATGTGTCTTAAATAAGATCCAACCATCAAACTTAAAATCATATGGCTAAAATCAATAAACATGGATCTAATCCAAAAACATCAAATCTTAGGCCTAACCGAAATCCTCTTGCATAGAAAAATCATATCTTTGAAACTAATACTAAATATCTCCAAAATAACATCCTAACATAAAAATAAGAGACTTAGGATCATCATATAAAAATATCAAAGACTTTAGAATAAGATCAAACCTCGAAATATTCAAATTTTCTCCAAATAAAAACTGTTTTGCCACTTCCAGTTTTCAAGTTTCTAGATCTAAGAAAATCTATCATCAAAAGCTTTAGTCATGTAACAAAACCTCAATGAAAACTCTTAAAAACATTCTAAGAACACTCCATAAAATTTTCGGACCAAGATATATCCATTAGCTTGGTCAAAAACTCCAAAACATAACACACTCTCCAGATTCAAGCCCAGAATGACCTTTCCATGGTTAAAAATACTTTTGACCAACCAAATGACCATGGAATGATACGAAAAATACATCTACGGAAACTAGACTCAAAGATGAACAACTTTTATGAAGGAGTCATTGTGTGAAAATACTTACAAATGGTCGAAAATCTCCATGCAAAAACACACAGAAAACTGCCCGAGAGAGCTCTTTTGGGTTTCTCTCTAAGAACGGAATGAAGAAATGATTAAAGTGAAGTAAGTGTGTCTTGAACGACTCAAGACTTTTGTAGGGGGAATATTTGGACATTAATGATCATTGAGTGAAAGTGTAGACATGTGACATAATGTAGAGGATAGTGGGGAGCAAAGGACAACCTACAAAGGTTATGATACATGGGACTTGATGGGGTGGGTTCCTCCATATTATTGAGTGCAACTTGATGCAATGAATGGTCTGACAAGTGAAGGAGGAAACTTCTCCAAGAAGCTTTGTCAAGGTTGCCAAATTCGTGGGCCTTAGTGGGCCTCAACCAAGTGGACTTCAATTTAAGGTTTAAAGGGGGTTTGGTTAGGATTTAAGATGCTATCAAGTCCAAAACTAATTTTTCTTGACCCAATCAAATTTCTAAGACTTAAAATGTTGGATAAAGATGTCATAATAAAAATTTGAGAAATTAATAGCATGTGGAAGTGATTTAATCAAGTGATTAAACACAATGCTAGAAATTGGATCAAAATGGTTTGAAGGCCAACTTTAGGGTTTGGGGAAACCGTTTAGGGTTTCGGTTTCAAACAAGTTTTTGGGGTTTCAAATGGATTCCAACCATTTAGGGTTTCACTAGGGTTGAAACCCTCTTTGATCTGACTCAATTTGGTTGATCAAATGAAAAAGGTTTTACTTAGGTGGCATGATCTCACACATTGATTTCCTTCACAAATCCATCTAATGATTTCTCTTTGTGCCAAGTATCTAATACTATTCACTATATGTGGCTACGATCTTGTCAAGTGTCCAAATAAAACTTCTCTAACCTAATTTGGACATTCCACACTGTGATTTTAAAAACACTACACTTAGTACGCTTATCGAGGTTACTATTCACTACGAAAAAGCGCATAATAAACTTAGTACTGAAAAATCCTAAATATTCAACTGAGTCTAGTGGCGTAAACTACAACGTAATGTGACACTTCTAACTACCTCAAACAACTAAAATCGCATTTCTAGCACCATAGTGAGTGATAACACTATGTTGACAGACTAGAACCTATGCGATTAGCCGATTCGTAAAAACTTATGGGGTTTTCACGAGGTTTCTAATGTCTATAGAAATTCCACCATTAAATTTCTAGCGTGCTGTTACAAGTACTCTCCATATATAAAAATTGTAGATTTATTTTCATAAACTTGTTGCAGAATTCACATGCTTGTTTGATAAAAATGTCTGCTTGCAACGATAAGCAAGTATTTACACAAAAAAACAATGATCAGAGAAAATAACAAATTACAACCAATGACTTCCTTTCAGACTCCTTTCAGGTCCCCCATTGCAATAGTGGACGCCATTACTATGTGTATCCTTGCGCTTCATTCTTAGCTCTTTTAGGCCCCATATCCGTATTGTGTGGTCATCACTGGCTGATGCCAACATGTGGGGGTTCACTGGATTCCAGCTCACACAATTCACAGCTCCAGAATGGCCAGGCAATGCCTCTATCAGCTCACCTGACCCTCTGTGCCATATATAAACCTGCAAGCCCAATAAAATCAAATGATGAATGCTCCAAAAGAAATGGAAAACTGTACTCATGCAATTTATGGTGGCATCACATTAAAGAAATTAGAAAAAAAAAATAGAATGCCTAAAATCAAAGAGTCGAGTATATACTATGAAGTGAGATGTTAGGAAAAAATACTATCAAAAAGTCAAGTATATACTATGAACTGTACTCATCCTTATTCACGTCACACCAGAAATTTTAGTGCTTCTATTTGAGGAAAAATGGGTAACTTTAAACTAGTGCTTCTGATTTTAGAAAGCGCTTTCCACGGGCTGCCTAAAGGAAGTTTAAAGATGTTATAGGATTCCCTCTTTTGGACAAAACCAGATATGAGCCCCACAAGTTTTATAACTTTTTAAAGAAGCTAGCAGTCCAAATTACAGCCTACCAGCTGGTCCTAAAGCCAGTAGAAATAAAAGATCAACTTCTTTTTTTGATGACGTAAAAGACCAACTTCTTTAAGGAATAAGAATTCCAGTTCTGCCATCCACTTCAATTATATAAAGGATTTTACTTTCCTACTTAACATAAAATCTCCTACTAATTTCGTAGTTAAAAGTTAAAACCCCTCACTGCAACACCTCCAGAAGCTCCCAAACCCTAGATTTCTTAAATGAAAACATATAATTATTTAAAGCCTTGCCACCACTCATTTCAATAGCTGATGTCCTCTCAATTTCACATCAAGAACCAAGTAGAAATCATAATAGAAATTCGTTTTTTTATAGGCCAATTACAAAGGATGTATATAAGAAAAAGCACTTGATTAATAACTAGAAACAGAAGAAGAAATAAATCGAAATGGAGTCCAAGAAAATTTATATGTTTCCCCGAGACACAAAGTAATGAAGAAGAGGCTTTAAGTTTATTAATTGACCGTTTATGATGTTTCAAAATGTTGGTTGTTCGTTCCTTACAACTACCCCACACTAAGCTTAGGGGATTCACCTTCCACACTGTGAGTTATGAGCGACCAAAGCCTCTCTAATTTGCAAGAAAATCAACCAACCTTTGGGCATTACCCACGCTAGCCCAACTCTACCAGGAGAAGTTGTTTCCCAGAGCTCTGGCAAACTCACAGTGAAGTAGAAAGTGATCTACCATTTCTCCACTTTTTATACACATGCAACACTAATCCATCAAGATACTTCAGTGCTTTCTTAGGTTGTTCATGGTTAGGATCTACCCAAAGGAAGCTGTCCAAATAAAGAAAACTGTCTTTAGTGGCACCTTACTCCACCAAATACTTCCCCCAGGAAAGAAATTAGTGAGACCTTGTAGAATGAGCGTACAATGGATTGCCATTTCTTAGAGGGGCCCCAAAGCATCTTGTCTACACCTTCAACACTTCCTCCAGTACAGTACAATTAGTTGAAGAATTCTGTGAAGGCACTAACCTCCCAGTTATGAGCCACTATTAGGAAACTGACATTCCACTGTTGAGAAGCTACCGAAGACTTCTAATAAATAAACCATTGAAGCATCCTGCCCAAGGGCAATTGCATAGGCTATAACTAGGTGAAATTTACACCACCTATCCCATTCCATAAAAAAGCACATTGGAGATTCTAAATATGATTAGCCACACTAGAGGATAAGGGGAACAGCAATAAGAAATATATGGATGAATGGGATAGAGTGCCCTTAATTAAGGTAGTCTGGCCACATTCAACAAATACATCCTCCTCTACACCTATGCTCGGTATTTTCAATCACACTTTTGAATATACTTAGCCTTAAAGCAGTATCCCAAATGAAGGCCAAGGTATTCCATAGGTCAAGAAAACAAATCCATGATTGAATGCATATAATTGATACCACAAGGATTGCTAACCCTAACAAATAGGGTCAATAGTGTACCAGTCAATAAGAAAATGGAACTCAATGCATATGTCGATATTTATGTATTTATGCATGTATGTGTGACACTTTTATCAAGAAGGCTATTTTCAAAAAGGAAATCCTATGTTATTATGTTCTTTTCTATGTGATGCGGTTACTTATTGAGTAGTATGCATTTGTTTTTATGGTTTAACCATCCAAAGTGAAGAGATTATAGCAACATAATCAGGCTTAGCTTGTGGGTTTAGACCGAGTATTAGAGTTTTTCGGAAATTTTCAATTCATGTTTTTTGTAATATGACAAATTGGAGGGAAAGCACAAGACTTGGGCTTTTCATTTTGACATTTAAGATTCTTTTATTATGTGATGCCCCCAACCCCTACTTGGGATTTGGCGGTGATTGAAACATCGGGACATGCAATACTAGGTTACATACCCCTTGTTCATGACAATAATCATGCAATGCCCTAGCATGTTTATAGCAATATGAATAAGTTGCAGTGGAAAAAGTCTAAGTAAATCATGGTACCAAAAAACTATTTATCCCAAATAATCATGTCTTCTAAAATACCATACATTTGTTCAGTTCAAGCTTAACCCATCATTCAAAATCACAAAGACAATTTCATTCATTTTCATCAAGCATTTCCCTAATATTTGCCATCAGGTGCAGAACGAGTTCTATGTGGAAAATGATCAGTTCTAGTCTGTAATAAAAATGAGATCGTCTTCAACAATCTTCGACCAAAAGGGCTTGCGCTTCCCCATCCTGCTCGACCACTTCCTAACGTGTTACACAACTTCTACTATTTCGGGATGGGAATGGTAGTGAGACTACCATGGTGAGATTCCTTAAAATCTTAGTAAATTATATCCCGAACATACACAAAGATAACATGAACATGATTAGAGTAAACACGAACATGTATGCATGAATATGAACTTGCATTTCATGAATTTGTATGGATACCTCAAGGTTTCTTTCCAAAATTTAGCAACTTGTAACATCATAACATTCATGAAACATTCCTTTCCAAACTGTATGGATACCTCAAGATTCCCGTAAACTGTGTGCACCTACTAGTTATCTTCACCACACGACACCACACAACTAGTCACACCATCTATGGCTTCATCTCAAGAATACTTAGGCAGTGCAGAACGACCTTCACCAAGAGTACCATAGCACATCCACCAGCTATAATGCTCTTAGCTTTGCTCCGGCACCGTTACTATCCCATTTGAAGTCGTTGATTGTTCTTCATTAACCCAGGGCATACCACTCCATCTTTAATTACTCCAGAGTGGACATGAGGGTTCTATTAGGATAACCCTCCATCCTAGAATTGGGGTCATGACAAAAATTTATTTCCAATGCGTAACACAATGATTGTGACATGTTGTATGGCATGTGAATGGCTTGAAAGAATTAAAACATATACAATCATTGTGACATGTGAACAACTTGAAATAATTAGAACACGTATCATATGCATGTCATTTGAATGTATTAAAATTAGTAGAATATATGAATCATTTACACACAAGCATACTCATACTATCCAAAAGTAAAGTTAGAGCCTAACTTACAAACTTTTCACCTAAAAAGAAAGTTGCCGTGCTGCAAAAAGTGATACTTAATGCTAGGACTACTTCGAATGTCACATAAAGGAATATCAAATTCCTAAAATCCTTTAACTAACAAGACACCTAAACTTGTTAGCGTGATATGCTCTGTGTTTCCTTATTTATCTTTAGCCACTTGTAAATATTTCTTTACTTAGAATCTGTACAGGGTGCTAGTTTCCATACGTAGACAGCTTTTAATTCTTGTAATTTAGGCTTAATTCTAGCCGTGTCTATTGCACTTTGGTGCCTTTATACTGACTAGAAATCCTCACAATGGAGGTATTCAATCCATTTGACATGGTATCAAGAGCAGGTTACTAGTCTTATGTTTTTTTTTTTCCTTTCGGGCCTTTCTTTTTGGCGTTCTCGGCGGCATCTGTGCTGTCTTTTGGTGCTGTTCTGGTGATTCGGTCCTCTCTGGGTGATTTTCGGTGCAGTCTGGTTGTGGATTAAGCATTTTTCTGTGGCTTTCGGCTTCCTCTTGCGTGGCTCTGGTTCCAGGCTTCTGGTTGGCACTTTCTGTTGCCTTTTCCGTTGCTGTTTTGTGCATTTCTGTTGCCTTTTTCCATTTCGGCTTTGTGGGTTGGTGTCGGCAGCAGATTCTTGTTTTTTTTTTTTTGGTCTCGGCAGCAGGTGCATTTTTGGGTGTCGGCAGCTTCTTTATTTCTTTTGGATTGTCGGCAGATTTCGGTTGGTCAAGTATTATCTTTGTTAGGCGTGTGCTTATTTTTTTTACTTATGGGTCTCATGTCTTCCAAGTCTTTCACCGTGAAATTCACGGGTAAAAATTATCTGCATGGGAATTTCAATTCCGTTTATTTGTTATGGGAAAGGAGTTATGGGGTCATATTGATGGGAGTAATCCGGCTCCTACTGAGATTCCTAAATTAGCTCAGTGGCAGATCAAAGATGCTGGAGTGATGACATGGATTTTAGCATCGGTTGATCCTCTTATTGTTCTTAATCTGAGGCCTTATAAGACTGCTAAATCTATGTGGGAATATTTTAAAAATAATCAGGACCATATGGCTCAACAATCTCAGTTAGAGTATGAAATTGCCAGTTACACTCGAGGCAATCTCTCCATTCAGGATTATTTTTCTGGATTTAATAATCTCAGGGGAGAATTTACTGACATAATTGCCAAGGTACCAGAAGAGTCTCTTTGTTGTGCAAGAAGTTCATGAGCAAAGCAAGCGAGATCAATTTTTAATGAAGTTACGCCCTGAATTTGAGGTCACTTGCTCTAATTTGATGAATCGTGCTCCTATGCCATCTTTGGATGTTTGTTTTGGGGAGTTACTTTGTGAGGAGCAGCGTCTTGCCACCCAGGCTACTTATTAGCACGACAAAATGATACCCACTACAGTGGCTTATGCTGCTCACGGAAAAGGCAAGGGACGCGACATGCGGACAGTTCAATGTTTCAGTTGCAAAGAATACGGACATATTGCTAATAATTGTGTGCGGAAATCTTGCAACTACTGTAAGAAGCCTGGGCATATTATCAAAGATTGTCCTACTTGTCCCCAAAATCGTCAGGCTAATGCTTATCAGGCCGCTTCTTCTACTACTGTTGATGACTCATCTACTCTTACTACTGAGAAGGTTCAGCAGATGATTCTTTCCGCTTTTTCAGCCTTAGGGCTGCAAGGTAACGGTTCCCTTTCTCCCTCATGGCTTGTTGATTTGGGTGCATCTAATCACATGACTAGTTTCTTTTGGAATATGATACCTTTATGCCTTATGTGGTGCATTTGGGATGAGATGAATGGTTGATGCTTTGAAGTTAAGGAGCGCTCGGTCGACGAACTTAGATCTTTTTTCTTTAATTCCTTATTTCAATGTGGCTTCGGCTATTGTATTTAATGTAACTAGTGTCCATGATTTTCTTGTTTCTTTTTCTAGTTCCTGACATGTAATAGGTTCAGTTTTGGTATACTTCTTGTGTATTTGGCTTTGCCATGTTACTTGTCTCAATAAAACTTTTATTCATCAAAAAAACTAGAAAAAGATGTCTAGTGTAAGGATCTTCCCCAAGGAAGCATCAATACAAACGATTGCCTTTGGGGGGGCCCTGTCTTCCAAATACTCCTCCACAGGAATGGACTTGCCTTATGTGTATTCATGAATTGGTAGTAGCAGATGGTGGGACTTGCATTATGTGTATTCATGAATTGGTAGTAGTAGATGGTGAGCTTCTCTAACAAAATACCTCATTACAATCAATTTGGTGCATAGAATTAAAAGCATAAAAAGGGCAATGGATCCAAAACATTGGACCATGCCCATGTTCCTTGATTAGATAGAGGAAATGACCCCAAAAGGTGGTTATGGAAGCTAAACCACAAAAGGTTTGCAGTGCTATTGATGCAATGTGCAGGCCAAACCCAATGCTACAAATGAAGAGGAACTGACAAAACATAGATATGCTTCACAAAAACGAAGCAACTCTTCCATAAATCTTAAAGAACATGCTCTAAGATACCAGAAATAGGGCTTGGACCACACTCGCCAGGTGTGTTAGTGGAGTTGTGGTCTGGTGTCGAGGAATGATAAATTGGAGAATTTCCAGGCCAGAGGTGGGTTGTGTGTCAGTGGAGTAGTGAATGACAGCAGATCTAGGGTTGTTTTAGAACAAAAAATAGGAAAAAGGAGGAGAAAAAGTGCCAAAAAAGTCGTAAAGGAACCGGAGAACATGTCAGGGACAACTAGCAAATCAGAAAACCAAAAGAGGCATTGATCAAAGATGCAATGGTCCAGCGCTTGGACACTACGCATGCCGGTGAGGATGCTTGTGGGCCAAGCACTAGTGATATAGAGACTGAAAAGATTGCTCAGTTAGGAGCTCGGGGAGTGTAGTCCATTGCTGGGGTGCGTGTATGCTACAAATGGGTAGGGAGAGATAGATCTAGCATCTAAAGAACTTTTTTTATATGTAAGATAAATTTCATTAATAAGGGATATTATCCCAGTACATACATTACTCACTCAACCTAGAAAAGGAAAAAGTGCTATGAAGTCTTGAAAACTAGAAATAGAAAAGAGAATGCCAAAATGGGCATATGTAGGGGTCTATGTACCAAATTGTGATAAAGAGAAGTTTTTGTGGGATGAGTTATCCGGATTAATGAGCTAGTGGAACATGCCTTGGTGCATGGGGGGTTGGTGGTGGTGGTGGGGACTTTAATGTCACTTGAATCCACTAGTGAAAGGTCAGGTTTCGCTTCTGTGAGCCTACCAATGATGGAATTCTCTAATTTTATCTTTGAACAGAACCTAATGGACTTGTGGATGATTGGAGGATCATTCATTTGGTCCAACAACCGTGATGTTCCAGCTTGGTCAAGATTGAACCGATTCTTGATCTCCTCAGAGTGGGAGGAACACTTTCCTAAAGCTAATCAGAAATGTTTGAATAGATTGTGCTCTAACCACTTTCCCATCCTCGTAGACTGTAGGGTTGTAGAGGGCAGTAGAGGATAGTTCAAGTTCGAAAACATTTAGCTTAAATCAGATGTGTTTATGGAAAAAGTTAAGCAATGGAGGAGTACATACCACTTCCAAGGGTCTGCTAGTTTTGTTTTGGCACAAAAACTTAATGTGCAAGAGGCTGATTAAGGGACTGGAACAAGGAGGTGTTCAGAGACATTGGGATGAAGAAGAAACTCCTCTTTCAAGAACTAAGAGCTTTGGAGATTACCGAAGAAGAGAGAGGTTAATGAACAAGGAAGAGAAGTCAAGAAATATCAAGCAGGTCAATGAGCTAGAAAAAAACAACTCTTCTGGAGGAGGTAAGTTGGAGACAAAATTCAAGGGCATTGTGGTTGAGAGAGGGGAATGGATGCACAAAGTATTTCCATCAGGTGGCAAATTCCCATAAAAGGAATAATTCAATTAACTCCTTACTGGTTGATGGGAACATTTCTTGTGTCCCATTGGTTGTGAGAGATCACATTGTGCAATTCTGAGTTATTCAATTCTTTGCATCAATTGAAGAAGATGATGCCTCATGGCTGGAAATACCTTTGGAGGAAAATGCTGTTTAGCAAGCGGTGAAAGCACTCAATGGCGACAAGGCACCAGGCCCAGTTATATATTCGATGGCCTTTTTCCAAGCTTGTTGGAAGGTGGGGAACAAAGATATTGTGAAGGTCTTTCATGGGTTCCATGTAAAAAGCAAGTTTGAAAAGCGCCTTAATGCCACATTCATATCTCTTATCCCAAAAAAGCTAGGAGTAACTGAGGTAAAGGATTTCCGTCCCAGTCTTGTGGGAGGTATTTATAAGATTATTGCTAAAGTCATTGCTAATATATTAAACGAATGCTACCCAAGATCATCCACAACTCACAAAATGCATTTGTCATTCGAGGGAAAATTCTAGACTCAGGAGTGCAAACAAATGCTTGGACAGCAGGTTGAGATCTTTTGTAAGTTGGATATTGAAAAGGCTCACGATCTTTTCAATTGAGACTTCATCTTCTAAAACATTGTATCTCCTCAGTTCATTTTCAGTATTGGCGAACGCACCCCATAGTTTTCATTAGTAATTCCAGAGGCATTCAGCGAGTAGATCCTTTGTGCACTTTACTTTTGTTATTGTCATGGAGGCTCTTGGTAGAATGACATCGGATATGGAGCATAGGGGATTATTGTTGGGTTTTCCTGTGGGTTTGAGTGATGGATCCAGCCCCAACATAACTCGCCATTTGCTGACAACGCACTTCTATCCTAAAAAGACTGTTTTACGATGTGAGAAAAATGTTTTATTGGCGTTTTTCAAAGATAGAATGTTTATAGCTTTTTTCATTGTATGATGTGCTACTTAGTATTTGATTCAATTTGCTTTTATATTTTAAAAGATTTTTGCTACGTACAAGCAGAGTTACGTACTAATCTGCGTACCAATATTGATTCATTCATATTTAAAATTTAAATTAGCATTGTTTTCAATAAAATCTACTTTTTGACCAATCACATTACATTGGTGCATATATTAGTGCACAATTATGCTTGCAACTAGATTTTTCCATTTTAAAATATCTTTGTGTTGATTACATAGGCCATTAGGCAATTATTTAGAATAATTATATGACATATGGTTTTCCTTAAGTTTGGATATGTTGAATTTATTATATTTATTATTTTGAGGTAAATGAAGTGATTGATAGTATGATTTATAGAACTTTTATTACTTGGTGCCAAGGAAAGTATAGAAGTAACATTCTTAATCTTATCAGGAATAGATGTTACACTGCAACAAAATTTCCAGTTCATTACCAACCTCTGCATACTCCATTGGTGAGAGGGCAGAATATTAAAGAGGTGTATTAAAACATAATTTATGTGTAATAACCCGACCCAAATATTATTAAGGATAGAATGTGAATAATTTTATGTTTTATTATCATTATAAACATTCTATTATTGTTATTATTACTATTATATTTTTATATTTTAAATCATTAATAAGTTGTTCAATTTAATTCGGATTGTTTTTATTATTATTATTATTAAAAATTAAGAGAAACGGGATTGAAATCTCTGTTTTTACAAAGTCTCATATCTCAGAAGGTTTTTTCATTAGAGACCTTATAGAAGTTAAGACAATGTCTGTCACAAAGAAATTTGTATGCGGGGAAGCCCCAAACAAATGAGTAGTTTGGCTTGTAATTTGGGTTTTCCTTGTATTTATCAGTCACAGTTGTAACTTTGGTTTCATTGAATGAAATGAAGTCTATTTTCCATTTTAAAAAAAAATCAAGTTAAACGGTTTAGACGTCCGTCACTCTTCCCTTTCTCTCGGATGATTCTTCGGTGAGTGATTCGTTACATCCGTTGTGACTGAAGGAATTGGAACATGTTGGGCACATGGAACAAAAGAAATGACCGCTTTTTCGTCAATAGGGAATGCTCTCCGGATGGTTTTAGGGTTTTTTTCTTTCATGCATTGTTGCTTTGGACTTCTTCTATTGTATTGAATGAAATGAGTTTTAATGACTTTTACGCTACTTTCTGTAGTGTAGTTTTTGTAATTAGGCTCTTTCTTGTATACTTCCTGTGTACTCAAGATTTCCCTATTTACGTGGATTAATAAATTCTCTTTTATCTATCCAAAAAAAAAAAAACTCTCCCGCTCCTTCAGAAATCTTCCCAAAAACTGAGGCAGCTTCTCGTTATCCTCACAGCAAGCACTCCTTGGCACCACAAGGCAGTCCACCATGAAAACCCACTACCAGCAGAGAACCCAACATAAGCACGGCCCCTATACCTCCGCAAACCACTGTAAACAAATCAGAGCACTGAGAGATCACCACGCATGGCAGTGCAGTCACCTTTCAGCCTATGCACGGCAGCCCAACGGCCTGTCACTCTCTGTTTGGCAATACCAAGAACAGAGCATTCCACCATCACTCAACCACCAAGAGAGGAAGCTAGCTTGGCCCTGCACCGCCTTACACCATTGCGACTCCTTCCCTTCCCACAGCAAGCTGCAGCTAGAGCCTCCCACATCCTGCTGCTACTCCAAGCCAAAGTACCATTAAACCACAACAGCCACCTTGAGCCATCGAACACCAAAAGAAACTTGCCTGAAGCCAAGGTAACCACCCCCATATCATCGGAAACCACCTAGAAAGCCCTCAAATCCACTGGACACAACTTTCCCTCGGCGAGTCTCCATTGCAAACCATCATCTCCTTTTCCCATCGCTTTTCTTCCCTAACGGCATAGAAACCATCATCTCGTACTAAATTATAACTTAAAATATGTTATTAGTTTTAAATTATATTAGTATTCAATAATTTTGAATGAAATAAAGTATTTATTAAATATTCTCCATGGTATGTATTAACTAAGTAGAATATTTTTTTGATAAGTAGAAGGAGGATAACTAAGTACAATATTACGATACATTTTCTAGAAATGTTAGTAACGATTCGTATTTTGTATAGGTAAAGAACTATGAAGATTCAGGAAACAATTCAATGAGGTAAGTAGCTTGATCGTAAATTAGGATTAGCACATGTTAGTTAGTTTAGATAAATTATTATTAAAGCCAATATTTTGATAGCCACCTTTTATGTACCACGCATCTCACGATTTATGCAAGCCATTCATCATAGCACACGATTATGTTAATTTTACAGTTATTTATATTAGTATGTATGTCATGCATCTCACATTGAATAAGACACGTAGGCTCTCTTAACTTCAAGTCCAAGACAAGATCAGATCAATTTAATCAAATGGTCATTTAGATGTATGGTATCAATATAATTTCAGGATGAATGTGCAAGCCACAAATTCAAGCATGGTCCACTATAGTAAGCTATAATACTACTCAATGGCTCCTTTTGCAACCGCATGATCTGGGGCTGGTGCACAATCTTGCACACAGAGTTAAGTATGTTGGCCAGTCAGATTAGTCAAATAAGTCAGATCAGTCAACTAATTCCGATAAATCAAGACAGGTCATAGCATAAATATGAGTATGAACAGTCATGATTTTTAAATATCAGCAAATGAAGAATTTTATGAAAACCCTTACGTTTATTATGTTTACGTTATGATGAGTTTCTTACTAAGTCTTGTACTTATTTTAATTTTATTTCATGTTTTTCACCACTCAGGTGAGGATGATAATGATGACAAGCTGTTAAGACAAGCTTAGATGAAGCAGTTTGATTTAGTTTCAGGCTTCTTATATTTATTTAATTAAGTTTGGTAATCTCTTGCCTAGCTATTTTTACATAAGCACGTGACATTTCTAACCTTAGGGAAGGGGTGTTACATTATGTTTTAATACATAAATGCTAAGCAAACATAAATTATGTTTGACTTTTTGATGTAGACAATGAATGAGACCTTCCAAAATATAGATGGAAGCTATATATTTCCAAACAAAAGTAAATGAATCATGGGTCATTTTTCCCAATAGTTGATGGTTCTAACTTCAAGAGCTGCTAAAGTTACCATACATATAGTAGTGCCTTGAATTGCTTGTCGATAACAATTATAACCTAGCAATTTAGGCAATTTTTCTATTAACATAAAATCATTCAAATCAGGTTTTCTCCTACTTAGACGGAGGCATTATTTTTTTTTATAAGTAAAAATATTTTATAAATCAAAATGAGTAACCAAGTACACTGAACGTATACATGAAAACACCTAGCCCATAATAAAGCGCCTCTAATGACCCAAAAAAACCCAAAATACACTAATCCCAAAACTATCCAAAATACCAAAAAAATTACACTAAACCTCAACCCCTTGTTTCCCGTATAACTAATACCCAAGCCAAACCCCAACCCCTTGTGTTTCCCGTCTTCACATTGCCCTCCCTTTAGACTTCCCTTTAACTGAGCTACCTCCCTTAGTGTCGTAGTTAATTGCCCAAGAAACACACTATAACTCCCTGTTTTGAAACTTTTGGTTTCAAGCACGTGGCTTGCCTCGATCACAGTGATTAGTTCATTGAACTGGTCTTCGCATCCTCCATGTGAAATCCCCACGAAAGGCAGAATCTCGTTAACTTTAGGCATAATCCAATCCACCATCGAAGGAAAAGAGACCAGGGGAGAAACATTATCCTCAGACACATTAACCACTTGCATTCCCAATTCTAGACTTTCTTCCACACAAGGCACCAACGACAAGTCCCGTACCTCCTCATCACCTCTATTATTTATTTCCATCCCCATTAGAGCTTCTCGGGTGACAGCAAGTCTCTTCACCTCAGGCAACCCTATACATGCAACTTCAGCGGATCCTACATCTCCTTTACCATTTTCGGGCAAGGGTGTAACACCGCCTAACGGTTTATCCTATGTTACCTGAGGCAAATGACATTCCATCACTGCATTCTCTACACCAAGACCCGACGTAGACCCCACTTCAAAATAACCTAGATTTCCTTTTGACCCGCCACGCTCTCCTGGATCTAGTTATAGGGATAGAACCAAATCCAATCTTTTGTTTTCCTTTATCTGAATTTAAAGGAATCGGGCCTATCTTAGTCTTAACAACCCTATCCTCCAGTTAAAAGCGTGTCTATTTTCGTAGACAAGAAAGCTATCGCTGTCTTCAACTCGACAAGTTGGGTTTCCATATCCTTTAGAGAATTTTGCATCGCTTCAAGCTGGTTTTGACCCATCTTTAGAGCTGCCGCATACAATCTCTTCGCCAACATGGATGTGCTTGGGTCTTTGGTGTTCTCATTCTTCTTTTCCTTTCTTGACCCCTCATCACAGAGCAAATCCGCGACTCTACGTAATTCCGCTACAAACTTCTCCCAACCTTGTCCTTCATGCCCTTCAAGAATTACAACACTACTCCGCCAGCCTCCTCCACCATATTCGGTGACAATTAGATACCAACCATGCTTGTTGGAGCATCATTGGGCTATGAATTCTCTGTTACCTTCGCTCAAGTGTTTTGTATAATCTGAATTTCTCCCCGCCTTTAATGTTGCTCCCACCATAGCAATCAACCATTTTATACCATTCCGACCCATTACTACAGATCTCCAAACCCTTCTGCCCCTCTCCACTATTTTTAATGAAGACCTCCAAGTTTCTGAAAAAAACTCAAAAGCCTTTCATTCTACCCAAAAACACACCATTTGACCCATACCGATTCAACTTCGCAAGTAGGGGCTTTCCAAGTTGTAAGGGTGCTTCATTCTATTGAAAAAGGCTACGGGATACAAACCAATCACCGGAAGAAAACAGTGACTGCGAAATGCCCTTCGAGAAGTTGCCGGAAGCCAACAAGGATGCCGCTCCTAACAGATCATGAAAAAAAGAAACCCAACCAAAAAAAAAACCAGTCACCGGAGTAAATCCAACATCGGAGGCCAGCGAAGAGGTCGCGGGGACCAGTCGCACTTTTCTGTGAGAAGAGATGCCAGTGGCTCCACCGAGAAAGCTAGTGCAAGGCAAGCAGAGGCGAGGCATTTAGTATACATTATTTGACAGATTATAGTTTACATGTATAGGCCTAGAATCATGTGGGAACTAATTTGCTTTCCATATATAGCATTCTTGTAAAGTCTATATAGAATATACAGAACTCAAGGCCAAACTATTCAGCTGTTTTCATACACTTTGACATGGTATCAAGAGCCTAAGGTTCTTGTCTCTCTCGAATTTTTTTTTGGGTCTCGGTTTCTCTCGTGTTTCAATATTTCTCTTGTGGTGCCCCGACATCACAGCCTCTCGGTGTTATGCTTTCTGGTTTGGTGTTTTCGGCCCCTTCTGTCTCTGGTTTGGTGTTTTTCGGCTGGGTCTGTTTCGATCTTGGGGATTTCGGCTGTGTCTGTCGCTGTTTTTTGGTTCTATGCTTGCTTTCGGCACCTTCTGTTGCGTCTCTTGGGTTCAGCTCTTGTTTCCATGCACTCTCTTGTTACTTTCTAGCTTTTGGAGCAAGTTTCTGGTTTGGCTTCACTTTCGTTGTCGGCAGTTCTGTTCTGGTCTGGGCATTCTCGGTCTCTTCTCAGACTTTTGGTACAATTTTCTTCTGGTTTAGGTGATTTTTGGCACCTTTGTTTTGGTTTGGATATTTTTGGCAGTCTATATCTTCGTGGCACTCGCAGACACACTCGTGGATTTTTTTTTTGGCTTTTGTGATATTTTCGTTACCAGTCCCTCAACTCATTTTATTTCAATTTATTTTCTGCTACTTTGCCTTGTCTCAGGATCCATTTATTTAGCATGGACTCCACACCTGTGTATGCCAAGTTTACGAGCAACAATTATTCTACGTGAGGATTTCAGTTTGAACTTTTCCTTAAGGGAAAAGATTGGCACAGATTGTGCACCCAATCCTAATAAATCCAATGATTCAGCGTCTTCTCCTTTATGGATTGTACTTGATGCTTGGATTATGTCTTGACTTCTTGGCTCGGTTGAACCACATATTGTCACCCACTTATGGCCTCATCGCACCGCTTAATCCATGTGAACTTACTTAAAGAAAGTATATCATCAAGATAACGGTGCCCGTGGGTTTCAGTTAGAGCATGCGATTGCCATGTTTCAACATGACAATTGTTCCATCAAAGACTATTATTCGGCATTCCTTACTCTTTGGAACAAATATTATGATCTAGTTATCATGGCTGCTCCTGTTGCCTCTCTTTCCATTATTCAATGTCTTCACAAGACTAGTCGTCATGATTAGTTTTTTATGAAACTCCACCTCGAGTATGAATCTATTTGCTCCTCTGCTAAATCGTTCTCCTGTTCCTTCTCTTGATGTTTGTTTTGGTGAGTTACTTCGTGAAGAACAACGGCTTAGTACTCAGGCTACTCTGGAGCAATTTCATGGTAGTTCAGGGTCCGCTCTTGTGGCTTATGCTACTCAACGACGAGAACCACTTGCACATTCTAGCACCTTGCAGTGTTTTTGTTGCAAGGAATTTGGGCATATTGCTGCTAATTGTTCCAAGAAGTACTGCTCTTATTGCAAGAAAAAGGGTCACATTAAAAAATGTCGTATCCGCCCCTAGAATCGTTAGGCCCAAGCATTTCAGACTTCTATTATTGTACCCTCCATAGTCATTTCTGCAACTCCTAGCTCTTCTTCAGGTGACTCCTCAGTTCATGCACCTCCTGTAATGAATTACTGCACACCCGACATGGTGCAACAGATGCTAATTTCGGCATTATCAACAATAGGTTTCCAAGGTAATAATTTTACTAAACTTTGGTACGTGGATTCGGGTGCCTCTAATCACATGATGAATACTGCCACTGCCTTATGTCATGTTTGGCCTTACGTTGCTCAATCTGCTATTCAGACTGCCAATGGCAGTTCTTTGCCAATAGCTGCTATCGGAGATGCCTCTTATAAGTTCACTGATGTGTTTCTTGCTCCTCAATTTTCTACGAATCTTATTTCTGTTGGTCAATTAGTTGATAATAATTATGCTGTTAATTTTTCTGGTAGTGGTTGTGTTGGGCAGGACCAGGTAATGAGGGTGCCGATCACGAAGGGACCTAAAGTGGGGCGCTTGTTTCCACTACTTTTGCCTGTTCCAGCTTTTTCTCCAGTTTCTTCTATTAAGTCTTTTGCTTATAATAATGTTTCCAATCTTAGGATGGTGTGGCATCGTCGTTTAGCCCATCCCAATACTCAGATCTTATCTCATGCATTGAACTCTAGTTTACTTGGTAATAAAGAACGTTCTTTATCTCTTGAGTGTGCTTCTTGCAAACTTGGTAAAGGCAAAATTCTTCACTTCCCTTTGCATGCTAGCAGAGCATCTCACTGTTTCGATCTTATTCATAGTGATGTTTGGGGACCTTCCCCGATTAGTTCCCATGAAAAATTTAAATACTATGTGACTTTCATTGATGATCATGGCAAATTTACTTAGGTCTACTTTTTTCGCTCAAAATCTGAAGTTTTTCGTACTTTCACTGAGTTTTTAGCGTATGTTGACAATTAATTTTTACTTCTCTTAAGACATTACGCATAGATTCCGATAGTGAATATTTGTCTACTGAGTTTCAGGCATTCTTGGCTTCTAATGTATTATTCATCGACATTCATGTCCCACTACTCCTCAAGAGAATGGAGTAGCCAAACGCAAAAATCATCATCTCCTAGATGTGGTACGTACTCTCTTGTTAGAATCCTCAGTTCCATCCATGTTTTGGGTAGAGGCTCTGAAAACTACTAGTCACTTGATTAATCGTTTACCTTCTCAAGTCCTACACATAAAGTCTCCCAATTTCTGCTTATTTGCTAAGCAACCTAGTTATGATAACCTCTATACATTTGGTTGTATATGTCTTGTTCATTTCCCTCCTCATGAGCGGCATAAATTATCTGCTCAATCTGTTTGATGTGCATTCTTGGGATATAATGTGTCGAAAGGGATTTGTCTGCTATGATCCTACTTTACATCGTATATGTATTTCTAGGAATGTTATTTTCTTTGAAAATCAACATTTCTTTCCTGTGCCCTCCGCTTCTACTGTGATTCTCCCCCCCTTTGAGCAATAGTTCTCTGATCTTCATCCAGTCAATTTTCATTTTAAACCAGGTATTGTGTATACGAAATGCTCCCGCCCACAATCTCTTCAGGTGGCTCACCTATTTTCTGATCCTACCATGCTCTAGATTCAGTCAGTTGCAACACCTCCAAAGCCTCTGTACCCCTGGATGGGTATGGATTTCCCTCTTCCAGTTCTAGCAATTCTATTTCAGCTCTTATTGCTGCATTGTCCCATTTTGATATTCTCACATGCTACTCACATGCTGCCAAGCATGATTGCTGGCGCCAAGCTATGTAGGAAGAAATTGCCACTCTAGAGGCCAATCACACTTGGGACATTGAACCATGTCCTCCCACCATTGTCCCAGGTCCACACTTCTTTCCTTATTTCAGCCCACAATTATTTCCTTATTTCTCCATTCATTATTCTGTATAGTTAGCATACATTATTTGACAGATTATAGTTTACATGTATAGGCCTAGAATCATGCAGGAATTTATTTGCTTTCCATGTATAGCATTCTTGTAAAGTCTATATATGATATACAGAACTCAAGGCCAAACTATTCGGCTATTTTCATACACTTTCACAGCATTTCCCAAGGAATTGGATACAATGAGTTTTCATCATATGGGTTGAGCACGAATCAATACCATGTATAATGATCAAATTGAGATCACCACGCATCCAAAGAGATAATCCACTTGAAAATAGATTGATATTTTAGAAAAAGTCATTAATATGAATTCTACCATACTATCTAGAATTCACATTTTGAATTTTTTCCTAAGCTGTACATCTGAAGCAGACAGATAATTGCATCTAGCAATTTAGTTATTATTTAATAGTAGTTAATACTCACAAGAGGTGACATAGAAAAGCAACTACAAGCTACATTTTTTATTTCTTCTCACCAATAATAATTTTGGACATCACAAATTATTATACCAACATGCAAAATAGCAGCTCAATTTGGATATAATATCCGCAAAAACATACATAATACATACAAAGCATTCTCTCGGTTGGAATAGGAGCAGTTAAACGCAATGAATTTTCTACAGAATATAACTTTTCCATACAAACCAAGAAGCATAGTCCAAAAAAACCTGAAAGAAAAAATAAAAACCCGTACCTGAGAATCCTCACTGCCGCTGGCAATAAAAGCTTGGGCAAGTCCACCAAAGCAAGATCTGATCACAAACCGGGTGCGTTTGTGACCTTTGTACTTGGCAACAAGCTTGAGGTCACCATCAATGTTCCAGAGATGGATTTCTTGGTCCAGAAGATTAACCAGCAAAAACCTATTATCCCTCGATAGTGAAAATGTGGTTACTGTTTGATCCTCTTCAATTAATCTTTCGGTGTTTGCTTCCCTGTTAAGTAGGAGTATTGCATTTTCTCTACAAATACTTATAATCTGTTTTCCATCATTCGTTATTTCCAAATCAGATATCCTAAGAGTTCGTTGCCCTTTCCAACACTGCAGCTCTCTCCCATCTAATTGCCACATGCAAATACTCTTGTCATTGACACCAGAGAATATCCATTTGCCATCTGGAAACCATCCACAGGACACAAGGCCAATGCCAGCTTTCTCATAAACATGTAGGCACTCACCAGAAGAAACATCCCAGCGCCTGATAACCTCCTCCAGTCCACAGGTAAGGAGTTCATGATCATCAGGACTCCATGAAGCAGCACAGACAGGTTTCTGGTGGCCAAATAATCTATGCTTTAAAGACACTCCACCATTGACATCAACCTGTACAAACCAGGAAAAAAACAAAACTGTACTAAAAAGAATAATGTGTTGATATGAAATATATGCATTGATTTAAGATCACAAAGGCATGTTCAAAAAGCCGCAGGAACCCAATTATAAGACAGCCTAACCAGATATCTTGATAATAAGAACTTGACCGACAATAAATGTATTACGATAAGGTTGTTAATTATGAGATCAGACTTCTTTATTTTTTTTTTATGACAAGGAATCCTGGAGACTGTAAAACGCAACATGCCTTATACCTAGTTAAACCTAGGACCTGTGAATTATGAGATCAGACTTAAAACAGACCCAGAATTATATCTAACCCTATATCCGTGAAGGTGAGTGCACTAGGCACAGTCAAGGCAGACTCTGTCTAGCACCTAGGCCCAAAGCGCTGAATGAAATAATGCGCACATTTTTTTTTATAAGTAAAAAGAATTTATTAAACCCTGTAATTAGGCAAGGCCCAAGTATATAGAAAGTATACAGGAGATGAACCAAATTATAAGCTAAGTGCTGTAAAAAACAGCATAAAAGTCATTAAAACTCGTCCCATTCAATACAATAGCTGAAGCCCAAAACAACAATATATGAAAGAAAAAGTCCCTAAACCCTTCTGATAAGCGTTCCCTATTGTCGAAACAGCAACCGTTCCTCCATACAGGGCCAACCTGTCTCATATATTTAATAAAGTGATGCTAGATGCACTGAAGCTTCTACTGATTTTTTCCATCGAATGGTGTAATTTTTTTTTTTTTTCAAACATTTTTTAAACCCCTTTAAACATTTTTTCAAAAAACGAAATCACAGTCATCACAAAATACTGTAAGTAAAAAAATAAAAATAATAATAATAATAATATAAAAAAATAAAAATAAAAAATCGGTACAAAATATGTGTACAAAATTTTGTTGGCACTATCATTTCTCTATTTAATATGGCCCACGGGCTATGGCCCAAGTCTTGCTTTGCCTTCCCTCTAATTTGGTTCACAGCTTAAAGTACACTGGAGTGGCCCACAGCACTTTCATCCATGCTGACTGGCCCTTCTGTTCCCAAACCACCCATAAATTTTCCTTTGACTAGGCCCAAGCCCAAGCCCACCACCTAATTCTCCCCAACGCACCATATAAGGCACTCCAATCTCTCCTACAATGCATCTAACTTTTTTTAATGTCTGTAAGAGTACAATACACGCCTTCCTCTGCCAAGCCGACAACACACCTGCCACCACCATCTTGCCTCTGTATGCCTACTATACCAGCGGCACAACCAACCCTCCCAAAACCAGCAACTCCGCTTAGGCTTTATGACATGTCAGACCATCCTCTGACCTGTTATGTGCATGGGACGGCACCCGTGCCCGCGACTTTTGGAGAACCTCCCTGTACGAATGTGTGAGGTTGGTTCATAGCCACCATTGCCACCACCGGCAGCGTATGAACATGTCCACCCTCTCTTTCAGCCTCCCTCAGTGCATCCACCAACTTCCTCCAACCTTTTCCATCCTTCTCCTCTGGAATGAAGATGAAATTCTATCGACACCCTCCTCCATACTCCACTAATGCCATGTAATAGCCGCGGGAGTTAGAACATCTCTACGTGATGAAACCTCTATCTCCCTCCTGATGAACAGCATAAAACTCCCTTCTTTCACCCTTCAAACAATCCTCCAATGCTTTGGTAAACCAAAGCACTATGGCCAACCCTAGGCTCATTCCTTTCACAACTCTCCAGCTCCTCTCAGTAATGTCCAAATATCTTTCATCCCTTGTTACCTCTAATACTTTTGACTCGACTACTACCAGTTTCGGGAAACCCATATTCCACTCCAAACCACCAGTAAATTCTCACCATCAAACGCCCTTAGCCACCATTGAACATTCAGTGTACCAACAGAAGTCTCTTATCTCTCTCTATTTAAGTATAAATGTGATCATTGTGTTGGTATTAATCATGCTATGCCACATTTTTGGGTGAAGTACGGCTACTCAGATTATGTGCATCAAGTCATTGAAGAAACTACTAAGTCACAACTTACTTCTACTTCTTATAGGCATATATACCTTTCGATTCTGATTCCCATCTTGCACTCACCCCTCAATTTGATGAGCTTAATGTCTGAGCACTACATTTCCTTCCTCCACTACTACATTAAATGATTCAGTAATGTTACATGTGTAGCCAATTCATCCATGTCTTGGATCATTTACTCTGGTGCTAGCATACATACAATTGGTATATCATTTCTCCTCATTTGATTCCATTGAATACCAAATTGTTGTAGTTGATGGTCATTCTCAGCCTATTGCTGAAAAAGGTTTCCTTCATCCTACCAATTTTTTATCCTTACCATCTTGTCCTTCCTTTTTTGATGAATAAGAAATTACCATCTTCTCTTTTTGTTCTAGATTCTCCCTTTAATTGTTTTGGTAGTCAATTAACTACAAGTCTGTGAAATTCGTTTTCCTCCCACTTCTTTCAAGATCTCAGGACCAAGAAGAAGATTCATTTGGTGAATGAAGATGACTTATATTATCTAGATCTAGATCTTGATGGTTCTCTTTCTCTCATTCATTGATTTTGAGTATTGCCCTATCTCCTATCTAGTAGCACCTTCATTTGGGCCACCCGTCCTTGACCAAACTCAAGTTAGTATTACATTGAGCCTTGTGTCCGGTCTACAGTGCGGAGCATGTCAATTAGGGGAACATCTTTGCAGTTCCTTCGTGAGTAATAGTCATAGTTATCAGTCAGTCTTTTAATGTAGTCCACACAGACATATGGGGTTGTTCCCACATTTCAGTTTTAAATTGATTTATTTATTTTGCCGTTTTGTTGACAAATCCTTCTCAAATGATAAGGTCGTTTTAAATGAAAGAAAAAAATCTGAGTTACGCAAAGTTTTCTAAATTATAACATGAAACTCTTGTTCTATCTAGTATGAAATATTTTTGTGATGATTGCGATATTATTCATCCGACCTAGTGCTCACACTTCTCAACAAAATGGTGTCGTTGAGCCTAAACATGTCATTTGTTAAATGTTGCTTGCACATTGATGTTTAATATGCAAATACTTAAACATTTTTGGGGGTAACACTGTCCATAATGAATGGAAAAATTGTCTTGATGGTCAACAGATTCACAGCATAATAATGTGCCCTGCTTTCTCAGATTGTCCACAGTCAAATTTTTTCCATAGGAAGCCATCCGACCAAAAAAGAGCAACTTTGAATGGCACCTTACTCCTCCAAATGCACTTCCATGGGAAAGGATTATGGATTTGACTAGGGTTGAAATCGGTCCGGTCTAGTCCGGTCCAAGGGTTGATGGACCAAACTTTTCGGTCCATCATTTTCCCGGACCGGACCGGACCAAACATCCAATCGGTCTGTTTGGTCTAGTCGGGTCTGTCCAGACCAATTCCCTTTTTTTTTCCCAAATAAATTGATCAAAAAATTTATTTAAATTACTAAATTAAAATTAAGTGAATTATTAATGTATATTATGTAATTAACTCATTAAAAAAATATTTTATATGGTTAATGATAATAAATTAAATGAAAATTACATCATTAACTTATATAATTACTATATAACAATAATATATTAAATTATTAAAAATATTTTTAAAATATATATAGGAGTTCGGTCCGATCCAGTCCAAAATTTATAGACCCCGGGACTGGACCGAATGGTTTCATTACATATTTTTTAGGACTGAGATCAACCGGACTAGAGTTCGGTCCGGTCGGTTGTTATAATATCATTTTTTATTATTATTTTTGTTTTGGAATTTGAAAAAGTTGAATTGTTTGTTATATTTTGTGTGGGAGTTAGGGAAAGTTATAATGATTAGATAAGATGAAATGAGATGGGTTGTGTAACCAAATGAAGCCTAAAATGACTAAGGGCATGTTCGGGTAATGAGATGAGATGAGAGTTATGTGAATGGGTAGTGAAATAGTTTGAATTAAAATGTTTTATTGGGTTTTAGGAAATCAGAGAGAAAAAGTTGAGTACAAATACTATAAAATTAGATATTGCTAGAATATAATTTTTTAATATAATTTTTATTAGAAATTTGAAAAAGTTATACTATTTTTTGTTTGGAAATTTGGAAAGGTTGCAATAATTAGATAATGATTAGATAAAAAAAATTGAAGATTTGAAATTGAAAAGTGTTTGTGGTTGAGTGATGTCTAGGAAGAAAATTATGAAAAGTTTTGAGATGAGATGATAAGATGGGATCATCTCACTTCCTAAGCAAGCCCAAAAATAATTCCCCTAGCCCTTCCTAAAATTTTTCCACAATCCACACAATGTGCACATCTCACTACGTTACAGCACCAAGCCCCACAACCACTCCTATATTTGGAGTTAATAATAGCCCTCCATAATGACTCTCCTTCCTCATGGTACCACCAAACCCATTTCCTAAGAAGTGTCTTATTAAAAATCCTCAAACTTTCGAACCCCCAACCCTCTACTTGGAATCAGGGAGTAGACCTTTTCCCAATTCACTAGATGGAACTTGGCTTGCTCCCCAATTCCTCCCATCAAGAAAGCATAAAAAAACTTCTTAATCCAGTTAGCCACACCTCCAGGCAAGGAAAATAATGATAGAAAATATGTAGGAAGGTTAGAAAGTGTTCTTGATTAGAATGATTCTTTCCCCTTGACAATTTGATTATTTTCCATCTTATCAACCTTCTCTCAATCTTTTAAATGGCACCACTCTAAATCGTCTTCAACTTATAAGCAGACCCCTGGGAAAGATAAAAGTATTTCATTAGAAGGGAACATATCTTGCATCCCAAGAAATTGGCCAAGCCTCTTAGATTATGCACATGACCCACTAGGACCATTTCGGATTTTGAAAGATACCCCTTTTAGGTCAAAGATAGCTTCAAAGCAAAGCAGAGAAGCCCTTCATGAACAAATGTGGCCTTGTTCCGATTCACAATAACTCAATGTATCATCTACAAAAAGGAGGGAGGCTTGGGAGAAAATCCTTACCTGCAATGTCCTCCAACATTCGACTAAGAGCATCCATGACAATAAAAAAGAGGAAAAGACAACGGATCCCCTTGACTCAATCCACTAGGGCTATTAAAAATACTAACCACCATTCACCAAATACGAGAATCACGTAGTGGATACACGATGAATGATCTGGATGCACCACCTCTCCCCAAAAGCACACCTCCCATGTGATAGAAAAGAAAAAAATCCTAATTCACATGGTCTTAAGCCTTCTCCATATCCAACTTGCATGGAATGCCTACCACTCTAGCTTTGATTCTATTCTCCAAACATTCATTAGCGACAATCACCAAATCCAAAATTTATCTCCCCTTGACGAAGGCATTTTTAGGCTTTGAGATAATCTTCTCTCCGTGCTCACGGGATTGGCAAGAATTTTGGATATGATATTGTACAACCCATTCACAAGGCTAATGCGGCGATGATCCTTCGCATCCGAGGCCCCAACCCTCTTTGGGATAAGAGCAATGAAGGCTTTTCTCAAACTTCTTGAAAGAATAAAATTCATGAAAAATCTTCTTGACATCCTCCATAACAACGTCCCAACAAGCCAAAAAGAATGCCACGGAGAAGCCATCTATTCCATGAGCTTATCTTTAGTCATCCCTCTTATCACCTAACAAGCCTCATCCTCTTCGAATGGTCTTTCCATCCAATTTTCACTTGTAAGATGAGCGGACATGAAAGTTAAACCATCAAGTTTAGGCCTCCAAGCGAATTGCTCCGTAAGGAGTCCTTCATAATAGTGAACAATATGATCATTGATCTCAAAGTGGTCCAGAAAAATAGATTCATTAGTGTGGACCATCTCAATGGCATTGTTCCTCTTTTGTGAATTACCACACAATGAAAACATTAGTAGAAATATCCCTCTTCCTTAAGCCAAAGAGCCCGAGATTTTTGCCTCCACAAGATCTCCTCCATCAAGACCACTTCTCAAGTTTGGCAGCCACACAACTCTTCCCAACATCTCATCCAAAAGAATCCCAAACTCCTCCCTACCATCTCTACAACTCCTTAAGCAGGGATTCCTTCTAACAATTAACATTCCCAAAAACTTCCACATTCCACTTCTTCAAGTCATTCTTCAAAGCTTTAAGCTTTCTGGCCAATATGAACCTTGGAGAACTGAAAATTTGATAAGATGACCACCAATATCTCACCATGTCCACTAGTCCATCAACTTCTAACCATGTAAAATATCTAACATGTCCACAAACAAGATTTCCAACAAGAAGCTCTGCAAGAGCCATCGGGGAGAGGGGAATTGTCATTCAGGAGAAAATTGTTTAGTGCACCCTAGCAGATTAGAACAAATTGTTGAAAGGGGTTTTTTGGGGGCTTCCCCAGTTATGAGAGGCTCTTGAAGCTAACTGCCAAAATTCCAAAGCCAAATTCTGAAAGTCAATTATTTCATAGATTGCGGCTTAAACTTAACCATAACCTTTAACCTTTAATAGACAAAAGCAAGAAACTAAAAGCTTTGCTTAATACATTGATTTTCAAAGTTCAAGTGGAACCATTAAATCTGAATTGCGAAAGTAAATACATCAGTGTCTTGATTTCAAACTGCAAGAATACAGCAGTGAAGTTTTCAGTTCTGTCCAACAGAATTAGTAGTGCTTCTTCTCAATAAATGAACACCAGGGCATCTTTGCAACAAATCAAGCTACAGTAGTCTCAATCTTGGGCAAAAATAAAAATTGCAGTAAGTATGATTTGGAACTATTAAATTTAAATTTGAATTAGTAGTTGTGATCACATCTAGGAAACATTTTCTTACTCTTGTTTAGGATTTGCTAAAGTTGTAACTCCACTTTTTGGAGTTAATAAATCAAATTTCAGACAATGCTAGTGCCTTTTTTCTCTCTAGTTTCCGCTATTAAATACTTTTATTCTAAAAATCATATGATCATATCAAGAAAGTCTATGCCTTTTTTCTCCTAACTTGGAATTAGGTGTTCTCTGTTGTATACTTCCTGTGTACTTGCCTATGCCTATATACTTGTTTTAATAAAAGTTCACCATACTTATCGAAAAAAGAGTCCAAGTGGGTGGTTTCTTGAAGGAATTAGGTTGCAGGAAGACTCTTGCAGCAGGTGAAATGGGTATTTCAAGGTTTGTTTCTATGACCAGAAAATAACATTCAGTCCACAAAGTGCTAGGAACAACCACCCAAACCCTAGCCCTCTAACTATATGAAATGCCAATTTCACTAAAATTTTTAAGCCCTTTAACGTCCAAAACTGTAGCACTAGCTATCTGAAAATCTATCAAGTACTTTCCAGCAATTTTTTCTAAGTGAGTTACTTTCCAGAAATTCTGCAATATTTTTTAATGGGCAGAAATTCTGCAATATTTTTCATAGCCCTGGAACTTCCGGAGGATAGATATGCAACAAAATGATTGCTGACTGATCATTTCAAGAAAAATAGTAGAATTCTGACATTTTGCTGCAGGTAGATATACAAACAATCATAGAAGCACAAAGAAAGCTATTAAATTTAACAAATTTAGGCTCACAAAAAGAGTTCATCATACAGTCAAATCTAAATCAATTGAATGAATGAAAGGAGAAGAGAACAACATAGAAGGGGCATTAGAAACAGTATGGAGCATTTGAAGGTCAATATCAAGCTTACCTCCCATATGATTGCTGAACGATCATTTGATGATGAAGCCAAATATTTCCCATTATGTGAAAACTGCAAGAACCAGACTTCATCCCTGTGTTCTTGTAATATCTATTCAAATATGAATAAAAAGAATGATTTAAGTGAAAGAACGAATGAAGTGGAAACTAAATTCACAATAGCAACTATAAAAGAAGCAAAGACATAATAAGCCTAAGGTTAGTAAGATTGTTCACAATAGAAACAAAGCAACTAAGCTAGGAAAGAAAACTCAATAACTAAAATTTATAGAAACTAACCAAAAAATGGGTCCCTGAAGATGTAGGCTTAACTGGAATCAACACCCTTATTACATTCCCACCATCAAACGATGTAAAATGTATCCAAAGACTATAAACGTTTTAGAATAAATGAACCAGGATGTTGTTGTTAATTGGGATGCAGGACAACTTAAGGAAGGATAAGCTTATGGTACATCTTGTAAAGTATTAGTGAAGGGAAGTGCTCGATGGAGTCTATGGCAGAGTCTGGGGCTGAAAGTCACTTCGATTCCTGAAACCACAAGGCTGATACCTATGTTCTGGTTTGAGGTTTCAGTGCTGGCCTTATAGTCAATAAGTATACTATGATCATCAAATTAGAGCTGTACTTTTAGTAATTAAGAACGAGGGCTGCTTGTTGATTGATTAAGAAAACACAGTGGTACTATGATTTAAAGAGAGTATGAGAGGAAAATAAATGTCAAGAATCCAGAAGAAAACCACACCCACAACTAAACATAAACCCCTCATTTATTTCTTTCTCACAAATGTCATCCAAATGTGAGAGAGAGAGAGAGAGAGAGAGAGAGAGAGAGAGAGAGGGAGGGAGGGAGTGGGAGAGAACCCAATAGTATTTAGGCAGGGCGAATGCCTCCAGATTTGATATAAAAGGGCAAAAGAAGCCCACATTCAACATGCCTTAGATTGGCAAGTCTATACAAGTGTATAACTAGAGCTTCTACATATCTCTTTAAGCTTTCAGGAATTTTAGGATTATCTCCACTTAATTAAAATAAACAATAAATCTCAATTCAGAATATCCAACTTGAAAGCACAACCATCACATGTAGTCAGTACTGTAGTCTTGTTTAATTTGCATTTCCAACCGGTTAGCAAGAAAATGGATCCAACACATAGAGGTAACCACTCGCATAAGCTACTATCATAGTTTATGTTAAAGACAATAGGAATCTATAAGTTAAAACCAATAATATAGACGGTTTAATGGAAAGATTAAAAAAAAAAAAAGCACAAAAAGCTACTTTGAAGTGATATTTTGTCGGCTTCAGGCATGAGGTAAATAAATTTTGTTCAGTGCACTGGAGTGTGGGTTTGTCCACTCTAAGCTAAGGGAGCATGTTGAGGTAAACTGTGTCATTAACTATGTCTACTTTCAACCAAACCTATAACTGACGCCCACACCAAAGTCAGAGAACTATCCCTGTCAGAAGTGAAAAATCCGATTATCATCTCTTGAAATAAGAAACAATTTCAATTACTTCATCAATACTAGGTTCCAAAATCATGATAAAATAACCAGCACCATCTTCCAAAATAGTATTCCCTTAATTACGGCCTTGACATTTTATTCTACCATGTCCATAAATGCAACCTAATGAATGAAATTTTCAAGTTTTTGACACATCCCTTAGTCATGAAATTCTTGAAGTTTGTGCCAAATTAACTGTGACCAAGAGTTCAATTTCCTCTCGGGTTGGTCATGAGCCTCGCCTAAAAGTATTGTATCTCAAATTCTTATTTTAAATTTAGCGGAAGATTTCAAAATCAGGTCAAATATTTTAAAATCGTCCACGTAATTTTTTTAAAGTCCAAAATTATTTTAAATGAGGTATTTTAAGTGTTATTGAACCAAACTAAATTTTTGAATCTTCAATTTTGGAGCCCCAAAAATAAAATAGTTTTTAATAATTAATTTTATTTAAATTATTTTATATCATCTTGGAAATTATTTTAAAAGCTCTAAATATATTCTTATGTTTAAATGAGACCTTGTGAATGGGAGGATTTTTCTTCTCTGTTGCTCCAAACATTTCAATTGCTGCTGTGGTTTTAGTCCTCTCTTTTCCTCTCTTTCAATCCCGTTTTAAATCAGCTCAACTCTCCATTTTTGTGTGTCAAACCCTTAGAATTCACTTTGTGATTGTCAGCCACCTCCTCAAGCTTAAACCAAAGCAAGCAGCCATAGATTACACGATCCCAGTAAATTTTCCTTCCACATTTCTGGTTTTCTCTTTGGTCCATTTATTTCAGTTTGCTTCTAATCTCCTTACCATTCTTTGTAGAGATTAGAACTATGTTTTCCTTTTCTTTGGCTTGCTTCTTGATCATGGTAGTAGCATAAATTAGATAATAGTTACCGCAATTCATTCATTTCCACCATTAAGACGCTTAGGCACGTAAAACACAACCAGATAGCCTTGGATGTGCTCCTTTTTATTTTCAGTTCATGTCATCTTCTAGTTGTGTTACTTAGTATTACAAGCTTTTGAAGAAAAAAGTTTCTTTCCCAAAAGTTTCTCTACAACCAAACACTCCAATGAGGTCTGATGGGATTCAGCGGTGAGATCACAGCGGAGCAATAAGTTGTAGGGGTGGTAAAGTAGGATGTGGTGCAGAAAAAACTAGTTATAGAATCAAAAGCCTTTGCTTGGGTAAAGGATCGAAGCTCCTTGCTCATAACAAAGAGAAGTTGGAAGATAGTGAAGGAAGTGAGACTTGGGATGGTATCGGTGCAGTGGTTTGCAAAAGCTTTGTAAGAGTGTTTGAAGGGGGGAACAAAGGATTTTTATACTACATCAAGGAAGGGTGCCAGAAGTTCCATTGCACAGAGGTGCTCAAATGCTAATGGTCGATTCATGGCATTAGTAGAGTACGGTGGGGGTGGAAGGTGAAATTTTATACTCATACCGGAAGATATGGAGGGGAAGGGACGGAGGAGAATGGTAGGTGCATTGAGGGAGGCCATATCCTCCTACGGGGGGGGTGGATATCTTGTTTCATAACACCAATGGACCATCACAGAGACCGTCGGGGGTGGGAGCCCAAACACAGAGTGTCATATAGGGAGGCCCTAGTGCAGATGACGAAGTAGGTTCCCAAGAGCAATATATGCGTGGAGTGGCTGGTGGTGGTACAAAATAGCAAGCCACCATGCGACACATCAAGGTCAGGGGATGGAAATGGTCCTTCACACCACTGGTACAGTATGTGCACACTTGAAGGGTGGCAGTGCCAGGCCTATTGTCACTTTGGCAGGCAATGGCATGTACAGTACCTTGAAGGACAAGCAATCTCAACTGACAGCTCTACAGGAGAAAGTGGCTGCTCTAATACGCTGAGTTGAGTAGGATAAGGTCTTGGGCCTGGGCTATGCAGCTAAAAGTTGTTTTGGGCCTAATAAGTGTATGGATGTGGGTAGTTACTCTGGGTTTCAACCCGTGGGACTTAATAAGGACCCAATGGACCTGGGACAATCCGCTGGGCTCGGCCCATAGGGCCATCGAAAGGGAGTGGAATGGCAAGTATTGTGGGCCGATCATCTGGGCTTCAGCCAATGGGGAAAGATAGAGTGAAGGCCAAGTTTGGTATTTAGCCCGTGTGGAGAGTTAGAGGCGGGGGCGTGACTAGGCCTTCCGCCAGTGGGAGTCAACTGTCCTCACCAAAAAAGGTCCCGACAGACATGGCTCTGGCCACAGAACCTTCGATGGTGGCCTAGATGACAAACTTGATATGGGGGGGAGTAAACAGCAATAGAACTAGAATTGGATCTTGTTGATGCCGTACCGTCGAACGTCGGATCCTAGTTAAAAACAAGGACAGACAAGGCCGATAGATAGAAAGGGAGAGTCCTCACTCAAGATCTAGGTGGTTTCCCCTCTGGCGAAGGTTCCACAGCATCTTGACGTGGCAAGTGTGTTGTTTACAAAAGCTGAGTATTGATGAAGTCACAGTGGGGCCATCTCAGACATTGGTGCCCATAATTGACCCCTTTGAGTGGTATGGTAGATTCAACCATGCTGAGGAAGAGATGGGTTGCCGTTGAAGTCACAATGGACACCTAGGGACGAGATAGATATGGTTGGGGAGCCCGTACCCCTCAACTGTTTTCTACCAGGTCAGTATAGCATCTTCGATTGGGTTTTACACAAGGTGAAAGAAATCCAACATTGTGTGGGAATTGATTGTGAGGGTTTTGAGGAACAATTCATGGCTTTGCTTACAGCCGTTGAAGTTGGACTTGTTCAGCAAAAGAAATCAGGTTCTAAAAAACAGAGGGAGCTCAAGAGATTAACACATTAACTAGGTCTCTAAACTATGAGAGCAGTTCAAGCAGAGAAAGATCCAAAGGGACAGGGATAGTATCATCTTTATGAAGCCCAAAATTATTTCTTGGAATGTCCGAGGGCTTAACAAGGCCAATAAGCGTCTTCAAGTAAAAAACTTACTTCGTGAGTGGAAGACAGACATTGTGTGTTTACAAGAAACTAAGCTAAAATATATTACAAGAAGAATTACTTGAAGTTTATGAAGCTGTACATATGTAGATTGGGCTTATTTAGCATCTGACTGGGCGTCAGGAGGTATATTAGTTATGTGGGATAGAAGGGTGGTAGAAAAAAATGAAGGAATTCATTCGACAATACACAATGGCATGTTCTTTTAAGAATGTGGAAGACAATTTTTTGTGGGTGTTTCCTGGTATTTATGGGCCAAACTCACATAGCAATAGAAGACTTCTATGGGGCGAAATAGGGGGAGTTCATAGTTGGTGGGACATACCATGTTGCATAGGTGGTGATTTTAATGTTACAAGGTTCCCCCATGTGAACGGTCAGAAGAAAGTAGGTTGCAACCTACAATGATGGAATTCTCTAAGTGTATTTTCAACTTGGGATTCATGGATTTTCCTCATTGGCAAAGCATACACGAGGTCCAATCACATATATGGTCTAGACGGGATAGATTTTTAGTCTCATTGGAGTGGGAAAGTCATTATCTAGACCTATGTCAAAAAGGGCTACCTCGCCTTTGTTCGGATCACTTTCCTATATTGTCGGATTATGGTGGTATTCAAGGAGGACGTCAGTATTTTAAATTCAAAAATGTGGCTGGAAGCTGAAAGATTTGTGGACAAGGTTGGACAATGGTGGTCCTCATATCAGATTCATGACATTCCTAGTTTTAGTTTTGCAAGTAAGCTGAAAGCTTTGAAACAAGATCTAAAACATTGGAATGCTCAATCCTTTGGTGATGTTGGTGACCATAAGAAGTCTATGTTGGAGGAGATACAAGAGTTAGAAAGGATACAAGAGAGTCGGGTTCTTTCCATGGAAGAGTTATCTCTATAGGTAGAGTTAGTATCAGAATTAGCGAGGGTTATCTTATTCGAGATCTCTTGGCAGCAAAAGTCAAGAGCACTATGGTTAAAAGGAGATCGAAGTACGAAATGCTAGTGGCATTGTTTGCTTGGTCAACTTCTTTGGATAAGATTTTAACTTACGAAAATGCGGGGTGATCATAGTAGACTGGTGTTGTAAGTGCAAGAAAAGTTGTGAGACTGTGGATCATCTTCTACTGCATTGTGAGATTGCTAGAGCAATATGGGATGATGTGTTCTGCAGGTTAGAGCTAGCTTGGGTTATGCCTGCCACAGTGGTTGTATTTTTGGCTAGTTAGACAATCTAAGAGGTGCTCCGCAAATCACAGTTGTGTGGAAAATGGTGCCTATATATATCCTATGGTGCTTATGGCAAGAGCAAAATGATCGGAAGTTCAAAGACAAGGAACGCTCTCTAGAGGAACTTAGATCACTCTTTGTTTGAACATTATTTTTCCAGGCCATAGCTGTAGATTTTAATGGCCTTGGTTTTCATGACTTTCTTGTTTCCTTTTCTTCTTCCTAGATAGGTGTTACCTTGTGTATACCATCTTGTGTACTTGGACTATACCTATTCTTATTAATACAATCGTTTACTTATAAAAAATAAAAAATAAAAAACCATAGTTTAGAACACTTCAAAGCATTCTCTATTAGTTAGTACCCTCCTTTCGTCTTCACCATTTCAGCCATCCTAGCCAAACCAAGAACTTCAAGCAATAGAGATTAAGGCCTCGTTTAATTACACAAATCATCTAATCTCATCTAATCATTACAACTTTTCCAAACTCCCACACAAAATACAATAAACAATTGTACTTTTTCAAATCCCAAAATAAAAATAATATTATAAAATTATATTCTAACAATATTTTATTCAACTTTCATGTCATCTCATCTGTGTAACCAAACGAGGCCTAAAATTTCCTGTTTTGGCAGTTACAGCATTTTCAGATATGATATAACTGTCACTTTCCTTATTCATTTCTTGCCTTTTTGGTTTATTTAGAAGTATGTTTATTTGAGGAAGGAGTTCAATGTCATGAGAACACCTCAAACAAGAAGCAACTAGAAATTCAGCATCAACCCAATAAGACCAAGCATACACTTCTATTTTCAGCTTGATTTTAGTTGATCTTTACATTTCCTCTGCCCCAGCCTTTAGTCACCCTGTAGTACTCTTTTTCCCCTCCTTAACTCCAGCCTTCAAGCCACCGTAGCAACCACCAAAGCAACAAATAGAATCACTCTTTTAATTCTGTCCAAAACTGAAACATAGCAGCAGAATTTCTGCAACATGGTCTCCCCCTCTGAATTTCTGCAATAGTTTCCTTCCTACTAGTTTCTATTGGGTCGACTGTTTAGCTTGTTTATCTCCATTTTCATCACTTCTAAATCCTTGCTTGTGCAATTAGGAAGGTATTAGAAAGAGGGAAGATTTGAAATCAATAAAATACACAAGCAGTTGGCTATCCTACTAGTGCAGAAAAGTCAGCAACTTCAACTCTCATTTCATCTTAAAATCCAGCCCCGTACTTTACCTTTATTTCATCCCTTAAACTCTGCCTCAACATGTGACATTAGGAGTACCAAATGACCTTAAAATCTAAGACCAAAACCAGCTCTAAAGCAGCAGAAGAAGAAAATTGTAGTACAGCAACAACTGCAACCGCAGTAGAAAAATAGCAACAGATGCAGCAGTTTGTTCCAACTCCTTAACCATTCGAATTTCTCTTCCACAAAGCCACAAATGACTACACCACCCTATGTCCCTTGCAGAAGCATCAATCAGCTTCAATAGATGTACCAAGCGGCAGCTGCTACACACCAAACAACAGCAATCACAAGTCTGAATCTGTCTCACAACCAAAACAGCAGTTGGCTCTGCAATAGTCTATTCTAGCCCTCTACCACCCAATCTCCCCTTCCCTCAAGCCATAGCTGGTTGCTCCATCCAAGGTGCCTTGTAAAATCACCAAGCAGCAGCCACAAAAGCTTCAATTAGCAACAGAATTGATGCAAGCTGTAGATAAACACAACACCTTTTTTACATCTCTCAGGTTCCCTCATTTTCCAGCTTCTCTCTCTCTTGTGTTGTGGTTCTTTTATGCTTAGCCTCTTGATTTACCTATTTTCCTCTTCTTCCCTTCATCCATTTAGCCATTTGCACAACAGTATGACCAAGCACTGGTAGAAACCAAAACCAGCAATTCAAAGTAACCATGACAGCAACAACCAGCAGTAGTTTTCAGCCCTCTAGTGCCTCAATGGTTGTTTTAATTTCTACCCTGTATTCCTCTTTAGCCTCTAGTGTGTGTGTCCTAACTTTGTAAACCAAGTAGCATTACCTACTTTCCAACATACTTAGCTATAGCAATTTTGAATTCCAATTAGAAGTCTAAACTATAGCTATAGTAGCGTCCCAACTTCTCAGGTTACCCTTTTAAGCCCCTTTCTACTTTCTTAAGCAGTACAAACATCACACTTGTCACTTACTGCTTCCCTTCCTCTGTTTTGACTCCTCCACAGTCAAGCCAAGTTTGTTGCACCAAGAAAAAGGTATGGCACAGAGGAATCAGAACATGGAAAATCAGCAAGTAAGGTCAACCATTTCAACAGCAAGTTCAAACATGGCCCCCCCATTTAGTCACTCTACTGCACAAATGATTCTTACAGCTTTGTTACCATCAAACAGCCACCAGTAGCCTCATTTCAGGCCACTGCACAATGAAGAATCACCATGAAACGCAACTGCTAAATACTTTGGGCCATCTACACAGCCACTTTTCAACACTCGGATTCTAGCCTCACTCTTGGTATAACTTCTATTCCTTTCTCTTCATTTTACACATATTAAAATTATGGTTAGATGACTGTGAATGGAGCTTGATTATGAATGATGTTGAAGTGTTGGGATCAATGTATGTATGTCTCTGATTCAAATGAATCTTTTCAGGGGGTCATTTCTTTTGAGAATAAGTGTTTGTCTTCTTCTACTCAGTTGGTCGAAGATGATGAAACCTGCACTGGGGGAGCCAGGTAGTCCCTTTACAGATGCTTCCTCCTCAAGTTGATCCAAAGGAAAACTAAGATTGGTTGTTAAGAAAAGTGGAGGAATTACAAGGTTGTGTGGGAATTTCACGCGTGGGGTCTGAAGATCAATTTAGGGCTCTCCTAGTAGCTATAGAAGTTGCTAATGCCATAGCAATGAAATCAGCTGTGAGGAAGGACAGAGAGTTGAAGCACTTGCAATGTTCTATTAATTATGACAACAAGGAGGGGACTACTGAAAGAGATAGAGTAAAAGGGAAGGATTTTTCTGGCATTAATTATGAAAAAAAAAATGAAAAGAAAAGTACTGAAAGGAATAAATGAAAGAAAATAAATGTTTTAATGTATGATGCTGTGTAATGGCCAATGACTAAATGAATGATGGTATCAATGAAGTGGGTGAAATGGAGTTTAACTCTTTTTGAAGCAATGCACAAGGGATGGGAAATGTTTTTGTGAGGATGGAAAACCTTTCTAAAGAAAACCCCACATTGTAATGCTTACTAAGTGAATAAATGTTTTATGTAATGTATGTAGAGAAATGAAGAATGTATGAATGAAAACCTATGTTAGCCTATCTTTACAGTATGAAGTAACACTTACTAAATATTCGACTTATTTTGTTTTTATATATGCCTCACCCACGAATGATATGAGGACGAAAAGTTTGTAAGGACATGGCCATGGAAAAGTGGATAGAAGCCTAGGAGGCATGTTTTATATAATGTATAAATTCATGTTTTGTAAAAGGACTTTGTAATTTAATTTAGGAAAATGCCCCGGTGCCGCCTGGGGTTGACCGCCCAGGTTGACCGCAGGGCAAAAAAAATTTTTTTTTTTTTTTAACTTAATGATTAAGGAAGTGATTTTAAGTGTATTGGTGTATTTTTTTTTTTTCTTAGTGATTAAGAAAGTGATTAAAAAAATGTGAAATGAAAAATGAAAAAAAAAAAAAAAAAAAAATTTACACTGGGCGGTACGCCCAGCGGTCAACCCCAGGTGGCACCGTAGTGCCGTCCTTTAATTTAATGAGTTCCACTGCAAACTCTCTTGATTTTCAAAGCAAGTTTAGTTTTTAATCATGGAATCTTTTATATTCTTGGGAGGAACAGAAAAGCTTTAAAAAGTTCACTAATTCCCCTCTCATTTTCAAAAACTATTTCTTAAAGTCCTACCACAAGGGCAGGCATTACACTAACTACCCATAGCTGTAACGTTCTCTAAAACCCATTTGTACGGAATTGTCAGACATGCTGGAGCTTATATACAACTGCCCTTTTCAATCCTTCCAAGCTTCATAATTTTACTAATGCTGTTCCTTCCCAGATTCCATCGAATGCTTATATATCCAATATAAGTTTTCATTGGTTCCCTAATTTATCACTAGACACAAAAACTAGCGATTGAACACTACAGCCCTTCATATCTTTCTTTTTTTTATAAATAAACTACAGCCATTCATATCTTATAAGGAAACCAGGTTGTAACATGTTCCAGATCCTGACCAGCCCTTCCAAACAGACATGTATGTCTTTCAGGGGATTACAGTGCACCTACTGTATGAAAAAACCAGTGATCCATGGGGTTTTAAGAAAATTTCCAGAAACTCATTACCTGAAACTCCACTGAACCTCGCCAGATTCAAGACTTTCCTCTTAGTTACTAGAAAAGTGCCTCTTTCGACATGTATCCAAAATCAAATGTCCTCCCAATTTACAAAAGAAGGAAAATCTCTCAAACACTTGAAATTAGATGGATGATAAGTGAAACCACTGAATCAAGTAAACTTAATCTAAATTAACATGAAAAGTAGCTCTTCTCCTTCACATGCAATCCACAAAAACTATGCTTGGCCAAATATATGCAAATTCCACACAAGTTTTACCCAAATTGAATAGATCCAATGAGAAAATGGGTATCCCACATACATTAGTTTCCAGGTCATTATCTCATCTACCACAAGATCTTTCACTTAGAAGCTTCCCATTCTTCAAATCAGATGTCCCAACCCACCTCAGCATACTCAATGTTCAACTACTTCTGATCAGTCAAATTCTGTGCAGTTATGGTCATCCAGTATTTTAACAATGAGTTAAACTCTAATCAGAAGTATTATGATCCAAGAAGTCTATTGGTCATTTGCCTTCTTCAAATCTTACTTGAAAATCCTTTCTGTCTATTCCAATCCAAATGAAATCCTAGCAAAAACAGAAAAAAAATAGCAAGAAAAAATATATATATCCTTTTTTAATAAGTAAAAAATATATATATCCTTTAAAAAATGCTTCAATCAATACCTATAAAAAAATAAAGGCTTCAAGCAATAACCCCAACATTGAGAAAACCCCACAGAATAAGTACTCAACCTGAGTAAAAGGCTCCAATTGCTAAACATGATGAGAAAATTATAGTTGTGACCAATACTAATGGTAGACACTTGCAGAAACATAAGTTTTCCTCATCCATAATATATGCATTAGAAAGAAGATAAAGACCTATACCATACCACTAAAACTGTTCACCACTGATAAGCAGATTACAACGACAAAAAGAAGCTTCCAGTGCATCGTGTTACAGTAAAAGGAGAATAAATGTGGAAATGTGTAAACTATTTTTGAAGCTTACAAACAATATCAGAAAGGTATTCTCTAACCTGCAACGTTTGGGAGGGAATCTGATCTCTTCCACACAGATGATCAGTGTACAATGACATTTCATTATCCAAAGAGTTGTGGAAAATGCAAGCATTTCGTTGCAAAAGAAGCGCCTGTTCAACTAAATGTTCCAACCTGTCTTCAGGAATCATAACTGTTGGGGAAAGCAGTTTCTGCAACTCAAGCAGTAGCTTTGAACGAGACTTTGACCTCACAGTGTCTTGACTGCAAGACCCAACTAGATTACACTGTGAAGGAGCAATTATGCAGGAAGAAAGTTCACGAACTCTACTCTTATTAATGCATAGAGGTGCAATCTCAGTCCTCAATGTCTTCAATGCATCCATGACCTTTTCTGCATCCAAAAGTTCAAAAAACTTCTGCTCCAGAATCAGAAGAGAGGCTGATAAAACAATCCTTTCATCTGACAGTCCAATTTTGAGCAATGTAGAAACACTTCCATCCCAATTTCCATCAAGTATTTGCTGCATAAACACATTTATCACAGAGGAGTGTAATCGTATTCCAGACTCTTCCTCTAGGTGCGCACAACTCTTCTTATAGCCAAGAGAGTACAACGCGTTGGCTATTATACGAACGAATTCCACTCTTTTAATAATTCCTTTCGAACCAACAACCTCTTTGTCCCCTTCAGATGCTAGGGGTCGAGCCATCAAATCACTCAAAGAAGCAGATACAGGCTCAATAAAAGATGAACCGTTTGAAAGACCTCTCAATTCTTCAAAAGACACTTTCGTGCGTTTTGTGGCTGGTTCTTCATCCTCAACGCCTCCCATGAAATGTGCACCTCAGCCCATATATTACTACAACCAGAAAGACAATAAAGAATCTAATTTGAAACCCATCACCAGTAAATCACATGAATAACTCCCTGGATAAACTTTTCAAACTATCAGTTATAAATTCCAAAGCTGAATGTAACAATACAGAAAGCAACAGCAAAGGCTCTAATCATTATCACCAAAAATGAATCAATAAACTTTAGACATATCATATATAATAGAAACTTTGGAAAGTACATTCCTCTACCTTTCTGTGTTTCTAAAGATCAAAACATTGAAAGTTTGGATGTAAACAATTACCACAATTCTATGTGGGTTTCACAGGTTGTTTGGATATCATCCCACCAGCATATAATTTTCTTTTTATAAGTAATAAGGGATTTTATTGACAAGTAAATAGGCATAGCCCAAGTACACGGAAAGTATACTAGAGAAAACACCTAAATACAAGCTAAGAGCTAGAATAAGCTAATAGCAAATCATGAAGGTTATCTCCATTTAATACAAGAAGCTTAGCCCAAGTACACAAAGTGCTATAGAAAAACTCTCAAAGCATAACCCATTCCTTTCCAACCATAACCACCACATCAAACACGAAGGAATCATATTCCATATCACAACAATATGATGGCTCCCTTTAAATCCTTGCCAACATGGGAAAAGATCCACCACTTGCTTGGGCATCACCCAAGCAAAACCTGTCCTACCAAAAATCTCATCCATAAAAGTCTTAGCCACCTCACAATGTAGAAATAAATGGTCAACATATTCACCATTTGTTTTACACAAGCAGCACTAATCCGCAACAAAAAAAAATAAACATGCTTTCTCAAATTATTCGTGGTCAAGATTTTTCCAAGAGATGCCAACCAACAAAAAAATGCAACCTTACTAGGAACCTTACATCTCCAAATGCTCTTCCAAGGGAATTTGTTGGCACAAAAGTTAACGCCTTATAAAAGGAGCTAACTGAAAATCAGGAATTTCCAGCGTGTATCCACTGCAGACTGTCTTCCCTTCCCTGCACAATCTTCATGTGGTGTAATCTTCCAAAAACATCAGAAAACAGTGTTCACTTCCAGTCATGCATATCTCTGATGAAATTTACATTCCATTGGAGATTATTGATCAACAAAATAAAGGATTCAGCCACTGCAGCTTCTTGATCACTAGCAATTTTGAATAGAGAAGGATAAACATTCTTGAGAGCCATATCCCCACACTAAGCATCATGCCAAAAACTAATCCTTGTCCCATAACCCACCTTATATTTAATATAATTGACAAATTCCCTCCAACCAACCCGAATGAACCTCCACAAACCTACCCCATACACTCCTCTAACTTCCTTAGAACACCAACTCCCCCACAACCTTCCTGTATTTGACATCAATAATATTTCTCTAAAATGCATCCCTCTCAAGGTGATATCGCCATAGCCATTTCCCGAGTAAAGCTTTGTTGAAAAGCCTCAAATTTTGAATCCCCAAACCTCCACAAGAAACTGGTGAGCATACCTTTCAACTAACCAAGTGAAACTTTCTTTCCTCTCCAAGACCACCCCACAAAAAAATTCGGAAAATCCTCCCAATTTTATTAGCCACCCTTGCAGGCAAAGGGAAAAGAGAAAGGAAACACATGGGAAGCTTATATTGTTACAATTAGAGACCCTTGGAATCATTATAAAGGGCAAAAACTTCTCATTCCCAAGCAATGTAGGATCTCAAAAACCACCTACTTATACTCAATGTGGGAGGTATTACAAACCCCTCCCCCCCTCCCGGGGCGGGCCCTAAATCATTGACGTCCCACAAGTCTAGTTGGGATTGTCTCTAATACCATTTATAATGACCCAAAGAAATTTCAAGCTACATTTAGGCCTATACTCCAAAACAAACTAGTCAACATGGGATCCCTCCTTTAGAGTTATTAGAACTGTTCTCTCTCAAGCAATGTGGGATCCAATTCACCACCTTCCTATACTCCATTCAGTGTATTACATTACATTTCTAATAGAACTCTTATACATTTGTACCACTACATTGCAAAATTCTAAAAGATCAGGCGATATTCATTTTTTGGTAAGTGAAAAGATTTGGAGATATTTATACACACTATAAGTATATATAATCCACGATATCATTACACATTCAAAGCAGGATGTTTTTTTATTTCTTGTGGTCTGCTTATACTTGCATACTTCTACAGTTACTCCTTCGTGTTCAAAGAATTAATTCCAGTTTAGGTGGCAGCATTTCCAAAACTTGCTGAATTTTGTAACCTTTGTTTTTGCCAGAGGCAAATGGACAGAGGGGAACCATATCTACACAACAATTTAATTTTCATTGAAAAGTCTGACCCAATTATGCAAGTTACAGGTAAGGGTCAACCAATTGCTCAAACACCAATTTAAGCTGTGTTCTATCTCATAGAGTGCATAAGTTTAATGAAATATCATTTTACAAGCTCAATCACGTTGGCTCGCAAAACAAACTCTATAATCAATGAAAGAAATTTACATTACATGACTTCAACAATACATTTTATCGAGTCAACTCAAGGATTTTAGGGGCATTTAACACAAATTCTCATTTGGATAAATCTAGATTCTGTATGTTTACCAGTAAAATGGGCCATAAAATTGATGATCCACGTTCTAATAAATTAAAACACATATTTATAAAAGAACAAAACGAGTTTAAGCAAACGCATTGCACTAAATTAAAATGTACTTGACCACACAGGAAGAAAATAGTTACAGTTAATGTCTTCCTGAGATCCGAATAGTTCCCAAGAAAGGGAAAGAAACTAAATAGATCGCAATATGCATGCTTCTTAGCAATATTAATTAAATCCCACTACAAAAATATCAATAGAAAGGGAAAGGGAAATCCTACCTTACGACGCAATCAAACCCCATAAGAATAAGTAATCTACTATAAATTTAAGCAATAAACAAAATCCCAAAACAAACTCATGCATTAAGAAAAGAGGAAAAAATCCAAGAACGAATGGAAGAGTACAAATTACCCAACTTTAGATGTAATTATGCAGTAAGATAGCAAAACTTCAATACCCAGAAAGCGAATTAGTGTGGGAGCCAATTCGGATGAACAGAAAATGAACCCAGGACAATAAAACAGATTGATTATCAGTAAAGATTAGAGGTAACACCAAAGGATCGAACGCCCAAAACAAAGGACTTTCTTTTTCTTACTTGTCGGCACATAACAGTAATAAAAGAGGTGGGCAAGCGCAGGATTGGAGTGGAGACCGAAAATTTGTGAAAGATGCGTACAGAAAGAAGAATTTACAGCTAAAAGGTATTCGTACCCCTTCAGAAAGAAGGTGTTTGGATTCTTTGGAACCTTTGCGGGTAGAAGGAACACACCGAGTTGTCTTTGAGCAGAGGTAACCAACTAAGTGGGGTTGAGGGGAGGGAGAGAGAGAGAGAGAGAAAGATGGGTTTGTGAGTCTTACTTCTAGTGGGGCTGTCCATGGGCTTGCCAAAACCTGAAACTCGGTGGCTGGGTAGTTCGTTTGGTCCAAATTTGGGCGGTCGAGTCCAACTTCAGTGTTTAAAAATAAAAACAAAAACAAAAGCTAAAAGAGACAACATGGGTCCCAAGGCGGTCCAAATCTTAAGAATCAATTACAAGATTAAGAGCCACGAAAATCAAAAAAGTAATACAAGAATTGGTGTAATCCAATTGGGATGAAGCTAGCAAGAGCCCAACACTCATGATGGGCGTGAAAGAATGAGAACCAGTTTTGATCCACTTGATCCAAGCTTTGGAAGACACTACTTGGGCCTATTATTATCGAAGTCATAGACTTATTTATTTCATTAAAATGATTTATTTTATTAATAATAGGAATTAATCTACAATAATTGGGCTTGGAGATGTCCAGTCCACACGTTTTATTTCTAATGAACTAGGGTTTTTAGGAAAGCCGTGTATTTTGGCAAAGGGCTTATTCAGAAAGTTTTTATTTTTATTTGAACTAGGTTTTAGATGTACTGTAGCCGGCACTGTTCACGCTACAATACCACCGCACTATTCACTAGGGTTTTTAGGAATTGTTTATTTAAATCATTTGTAGCTTCAGTTGAGCAGACAAGACATTTATTTGGAATTTTAATTGAATTCTTGAACTTATCAAAGGTAAATCACAACCTTTGTGGGGTTCCTCCTTGTAATTTGGGTTCTTGAGACGAGATTTCAACGGGTTTAGATTTTAATATAATCTAGGTTCGTCGAACAAGTTCTCAACGGGTCTAAATTCTCCATCCATAGACTTGAGTTTGGCTTTCCTGGGTTGTTTTTCCAATATTGTTGCTGGGTCTCAAAGCGAGTCGATTGGGATTCACATCATTTGATATTTAGAGCTCGATTTCCAATCAGGTCTGATTCTATCTTTTATTTATTATTCTAGGGCTTCAATGTTCTAGGGTTGTAAAAAAAAAAAAACACAGAAATTCGTTTTTCTAGGGCTGCCAAAATTTGCACCATTTAGGGTTTGAAATTTCTAGGGTTTCATTAATTCTCTTCTATTTCCTTGTCAATTTTTATGTATTTGAATTCAATTGTTTAATTATCACAATTGAATATTTCTGTTTGTGGTTGAATTGTTGAGAAAAATAAGAGAAAAGAAAAGAAAAGAAAGGAAAAAAGAAAAGAAAAGAAAGGAAAAGAAAAGAAAATTCGAAAAAAAAAAAGAGAAAGAAAATGATTTTGGGTATAGTTGTTTGAAATACTTTACCATATGAAATTGAGTGATTTGGCATTGATTGAGCGTTATCTTTCAAGAGGCTGAATACATCTTCCCAGTTGGTATCTTATTTTGTAATTACTCTTTCCATCGTATAAATTCCTTGATTCTCGTGTCATTTTATTCCTTCTGTGTTTTCTCTTGTACTTTGTTTTCTTGGACCTAATTACTAGTTGGAACAAAACAAAGTTATGTTGTATTGATTGAGCTCAATTAGTTCTTAAAGAACTTAAGTGGGAAAACTCTTGAGTTAAAAAGGCAAAAGAGTGTGAGATCATTATCAAGAAAAAGCCAATTAAGAGTGAAACATAAGTGGAGCGCCATTATTCGAATGTAAACACGTAAGGGAGCGTGTGAGGTCTTTTTTTCACTACCATTTTTTTTGTGCAACGTGTACTATGTCTCATAATAGTGACTCAATACCTAAGGGGGTGGTAAACAATTCATTATTTGTGTTGCAGTCCATGCAACAAAAGTTTGAAAGGTTAAATTTGAAGTTGGAGGAAGTGAGAGATAAGATGGAACATCAAGTTGCTTTGATTAGAAATTTGCAAAGTGAAAGAGATAGGAGTAGACGTGAGCCTAGTAATGTACATGAGTATAAGAATGAGGAGTATAGTGAGTCTCTTGTTGTCAGGTGTGCTCTCAATACACAGAGTAAGATAGATAATACAGAGCAGCAGAGAGAGAACATTTTCCATACTAGATGCCACATCAATAGCAAGGTATGTAGTATGATCATTGATGGAGGAAGTTGTACTAATATTACTAGCACTACTTTAGTTGAGAAATTGAATACCTACTTTGAAACACCCTAAACTATACAAGTTGCAGTGGTTGAATGATTGTTAGGAGGTTGGGATAAATAAGCAAGTGTTAGTATCTTTTTCAATTAGAAAGTATCAAGATGAGGTGCTATGTAATGTTGTGCCTATGCATACTAGTCATATTTTGTTGGGGAGGCCGTGGCAGTATGATAGGAGGGTAATCCATGATGGGGTCAAGAACATATACAGCTTTGTAAAGAATGGCAAAACAATCAAACTTGTTCCTTTAACCATGAAATTGGTCCATAAGGACCAACTAAAGTTGAAAAGTAAGGTTGATTAACAAAAAAAGAGAAAAACTGAGATTGATAAAAAAAGAGAGAGTGAAACTAAGGTTGAGCGAAAAAGAAAGAGTGGGAATGAGATTGAGGAAGAAAAAAATAGTGAGACCAAAAATGAGAAAGAGAAAAATGAGAGAGAAAAGAAATGAGGGTAAGGTTGAAACCTCCAGACAAAAAGAGAGTGAAAAGAAAGAGGAGAGTGAAGAAAGTGAGAGAAAAACAAAGAGAGAAGTAAGTTTTTATGCTAAGTTAAATTTTAATACTAACAAACTTAACGAATCTTTGCCTAGTGTCTCTTTGTTGCAGGGGTATAAGATCGTGATTCCTAGCAGTGTGTTTAGTGGATTGCCACCTATTAGAGAGATAGAGCAATATATTGATTTTGTGCCAGGTGCGACAATCTATACCCGACCTTGCTTTGAAGAGCATGAGTCATTGATACAATTTAAGGACATAGTAAGTTGACTAGAATGCATGCCAAGTGGAAGAAATGTATTGAGACTTTTCCTATTGTAATCAAGTGCACACATGGTAAGGAAACTTTTGTGGTTGGTGCATTAGCAAGAAGGTATGATCATATTGTTATTTTAGATACAAAGTTATTGAGATTTGAATATGACAAGAAATTGCATGCTAATGATGATGACTTTGCTAGTGTGTATGGAGTACATGAAAAAACATTGTTTGGTAAGTGCTATAGACTAAATTGGTATTTGTTTGGAGAGAATAAATTTGTGAGCCTACTAGTCTTATGCGTAAGTTGCTTGTGCATGTATGTGGTTTGTTGGGTCACTTTGGTATAAAGAATATTTTAGGCCTATTGCATGAACATTGGTGGGAGTATTGTTTCCCATTCATTGAGTTTGCATATAGTTGGAATGGTCCCTTTGAATACTTTTGGGAGTATGGTTTGTCATTCATTGAGGTTGTATATAATTGAAGTGGTCATTTTGGTGTAAAGAAGACTTTAGATGTGTTTCATGAACGTTTGTGGAAGTATCATTTCTCATTCATTGAATTGTTACATGAACGTTTGCGAGAGTATCATTTGTCATTATCAGAGTTTGCATATAATAAGACCATGCATCTTACTATTTCTCATTTATCTTTTGAAGTTGTTTTTGGCTTTAATTCACTTATTCATTCTGATTTAATGCCTTTATCTGTTGATTACAAAAGTAGCTTGGATGGACATTTCTAAATTCTTGATAAAATTAATGATACTTCATATCTAGTGGATCTTCCAGATATGTATCACATGTTTGTTATTTTCAATGTTACTGATCTTTTTCCCTTTGATTCAGGTGGAGATTCGAAGTCGAATCCTTTTTAGGAGAGGGGGAATGATGGGCCCCAAGGCGGTCCAAGTCTTAAGGATCAATTACAAGATTAAGAGCCACGAAGATCAAGGAAGCAATGCAAGAATTGGTACAATGGGCGTGAAAGAAGGAGAACCAGTTTTGATCCATTTGATCCAAGCTATGGAAGACACTACTTGGGCCTATTATTATTGAAGGCCATGGACTTATTTATTTCATTAAAATGTCTTATTTTATTAATCATAGGAATTAATCTAGAATAATTGAGATTGGGGATGTCTAGCCCACATGTCTTATTTCTAACGAACTAGAATTTTTAGGAAGGACTTGTATTTTGGCCAAGGGCTTATTCGGAAAGTTTTTATTTTTATTTGAACTAGGGTTTTAGAAGTACTGTAACCGGCACTGTTCACGTTACAGTACCACCACACTATTTACTAGGGATTTTAGGAATTGTTTTTCCAATAACACGACATATGGGTTTTTCCCTCCAAATTGAAATGCATATCCAAACAGACACTGAAGGGGTGAAGAACCAAAACACCACCCTTTTTAAATCATTTGTTGTCACATATGTTTGAGTAAATAGGTATATCACAAATTGTTAAAAGAAACCACAATTCTATGAAGTATTAAACATATGTGATAACCCAGACTTAGCCAAGTCTTCGCTTATATTTTGTTATAAGGCTATGCAAGGTGGTAGAGGATACTTAGGAAAAACTTTGGATGATGAATTAGGCATCTAAGCCCACAAGGGAGGCCTACAAGGCCCATAGATTTCACCCATCACATTGGTTTAGGGTTTGGAAACCCTAGTGGACCTTAGGGCACATGCCCAACTCATCGCTTAGTGTCACTTGCCATCCACTTGTGTCCTACACTAGGTGCAATGAACCTCAACGTGATATGGGAAAAAGGGGGCAAGAGAATTTAGGGTTTGAAAACCCAAAAGCCCCACACGCCTATCAAGAGTTGTTCACCTACTTTCTGTCACTTGTCACGCATGCAAAAAATCGTGTTTGAGAAAAACACCGACTTGACACTTGTTACTAACCTAGAGGGCTTCTAGAATAAGGAAATAATGAGACACATTGGGAAGGCCAAGGATCTCACTTGGCCAGTGCACCCTCACCAAACCACTCATGCCTATATGCTACTTGTCAAGGTTGTGTCCAAGAGGATCCGATTGGAAAATGGCGCCTAGGGGAGTTCAAGGGCAAGGGCATGACCCACTAGAGGATAGAGTTTCAGTTTCAAGGGGGAGATGCCAAGTGTCACTCATGCATGACCTTCTAGAAGAGGGAAATGATTGAGAAATGGAAGGGTTGCATTGGGCTGGAGGGAAATCCTTGTCCCTAGGTTTTGGCCAACACACGTACTCCCTCACACATGTGACGCCCCCCAAATTCCGCTTGGGATTGAACGAACATTTGAAGCGTTGAGACATGCAACACAAGGTTACCTGTCCTCGTTCATGACATATAAGATGCAATATTTCTAACATACATATAGCATTATGCAATATTCGCAGCGGATAATTTAAATTTTCTTTTTTCTTTAGCAATACTATACACCAAACTAAAAATATCCCAAATACTTGAAACATATTTCATACATAAAGGCATACTAAATAGCCATGATCACCACACTAGTCCAAAATGATTATGATCAAAAGAATACTTGAGATACAACTCCAAAAGTACAAGTAGTAACCTAAGTTGAATACTATGACATCATCAACATTGCACCGTGGCCTAGTCGACCGTATTCAGATGGTCAGATTCCAATTCTCCTTCAGGTCCTGTAACAAGATCTACCATTCGGGGGGAATGGTAGTTGAGACTACCACAATGAGATTTGATTACAAATTTCAGTAAGTTAACATAAAACTCTCACACAGATTAAAGATGCATGCATGGCAGTAAAAGCATAAATGCATAAGTATAGTCGTACATAAGCATAGCATGACTTGACATATAGCATGACATAACCAGAAGTTAAACGTGAACTAAACTTGACTTAACATGACATGAACTTGAGCTTAAAACATAACATGAACTAAAAACATAACATGAATATGAAACATAACATGGACTTGAAATATAGCATGAACGTAAACATGCATAACATAAATAAGAACTTGAAAATAACATAACTTGAACATACATGACATAAACGTGAACATAACATAATGTGAACGTGAGCTTGAACATATCATAAACGTGAACATAACATGATCAAGAACATACATGTACGTGAGCATAACATAACATGGACTTGATCTGAAACTTGACTTAATATAAACTTAGACTTTTATTCAATTGTCTTGATTAATAACGTGCGTTAATACGTACTCCACAGTTGTTGTGGCCCCACGTATTCTACGTGTCACAATTGCTGTGTCTCACGTAGTGTATGCTCCACAGTTGTTGTGGCCCCATACTTCATGCTCCACAGTTGTTGTGGCCCCATAAATACACGTAACATAAAATATAATACGTACTCCACAGTTGTTGTGGCCCCACGTATTATACGTAACATAAAATATAATACGTACTCCACAGTTGTTGTGGCCCCACGTATTATACGTAACATAAAATATAATACGTACTCCACAGTTGTTATGGCCCCACGTATTATACGTGTCACAAATTGCTGTGTAACAGATAATTATTCATTAGAGATTAAATCATGCGTAACAGATAAACTTATAATGATATTGCATGACATGGCATATGTGACGCCCCCAAATTCCGCTTGGGATTGAACGGACATTTGAAGCGTCGAGACATGCAACACAAGGTTACCTGCCCCCGTTCATGACATATAAGATGCAATGTTCCTAACATGCATCTAGCATTATGCAATATTCGCAGCGGATAATTATTATTTTTTTTTTTTAGCAATACTATGCACCAAACTAAAAATATCCCAAATACTTGAAACATATTTCATACATAAAAACATACTAAAAAGCCGTGATCACTACACTAGTCCAAAAATGGTTGTGATCAAAAGAATACTTGAGATACAACTCCAAAAGTACAAGCATTAACCTAAGTTAAATACTATACCATCATCAACATCGCACCGCAGCCTAGATGACCGTATTCAGATGGTCAGATTCCAATTCTTCTTTGGGTCCTGTAACAAGATCTACCATTCGGGAGGAATGGTAGTTGGGACTACCACAGTGAGATTTGATTACAAATCTCAGTAAGTTAACATAAAACTCACACACAGGTTAAAGATGCATGCATGGCAGTAAAAGCATAAATGCATAAGTAAAGTCGTACATAAGCATAGCATAACTTGACATATAACATGACATAACCAGAACTTAAACGTGAACTGAACTTGACTTAACATGACATGAACTTGAGTTTAAAACATAACATGGACTTGAAATGTAGCATGAACGTAAACATGCATAACATAAATATGAACTTGAAAATAACATAAACTTGAACATATCATGACATAAACGTGAACTTGAGACATACTGTAAACGTGAACTTAACATGATGTGAACATGAACTTGGAACATAACTTGATCATGAACATAACATGTACGTGTACATAACAAAACATGAACTTGATCTGAAACTTGACTTATCATGCACTTGATCTGAAACTTGACTTAATACGTACTTCACAGTTGTTGTGGCCCCACGTATTCTACGTGTCACAATTGCTGTGTCTCACGTAGTGTATGCTCCACAGTTGTTGTGGCCCCATACTTCATAACTTAAACGTGAACTTGAGACATACTGTAAACGTGAACTTAACATGATGTGAACATGAACTTGGAACATAACTTGATCATGAACATAACATGTACGTGTACATAACAAAACATGAACTTGATCTGAAATTTGACTTATCATGCACTTGATCTGAAACTTGACTTAATACGTACTCCACAGTTGTTGTGGCCCCACGTATTCTACGTGTCACAATTGCTGTGTCTCACGTAGTGTATGCTCCACAGTTGTTGTGGCCCCATACTTCATGCTCCACAGTTGTTGTGGCCCCATGAATACACGTAACATAAAATATAATACGTACTCCACAGTTGTTGTGGCCCCACGTATACACGTAACAGAAAATATAATACGTACTCCACAGTTGTTGTGGCCCCACGTATACACGTAACATAAAAAAATAATACGTACTCCACAGTTGTTGTGGCCCCACGTATACACGTAACATAAAAATATAATACGTACTCCACAGTTGTTGTGGCCCCACGTATATACGTAACATTAAATATAATACGTACTCCACAGTTGTTGTGGCCCCACGTATTCACGTAACATAAAATATAATACGTACTCCACAGTTGTTGTGGCCCCACGTATTATACGTAACATAACATGTCTTATCTTTCTTAATGCATGAGATATTAATTAATATCATATACTTTTCTAACATGGCGTATACTTGTAAATGACACAATATGATTTAATCATAACATTTCATGTCATACTTATAACATACATCATTGTATGATAGAAAAGATTATGTAACAGATAATTATTCATGAGAGATTAAATCATACGTAGCAGATAAACATGTAATGACATAGCATGACATGGCATATACGATAACATACATACATAAATTGTAGTTCTCTTACCCATCACACATACACAATAAACTGATAGTAAGTTAGAGGCTAACTTACCTCGATTGTCACGTTCTACGAGAATAAAGTGCGATATACGAGAAACTGTAAAAGGTCATTCTAAAAGTTAGAAATTTAATTACTAACAATTAGAAACATGGAAACAAGTTATCTTAGAGTAAAATTATCATTTTACCCTCTACATGTGGGAAAACGACCATTTTACCCATAACTTAAGGATTTCATATCCTAACTCCAAAAATTTCAAAATTTACATTCCTCATGTAAATTTTGTTCTAAACTCAAATATCAACTCAGAAAAAAATTTAAAACAAAACAACACTATGGAAAACACACTATGGCCGAAACATCCATAGGCCATTTCTCTTGATTTTTGTTACAATTCCTTCCAACTTCAAAACTCATGCTTAAACCAAAATTTTACAACAAACATCTTCCAATCCTAAGTTTAAAACCATACTTGAAACATCCATTTAGAAAAAGCTAATAATCAACACCAAACTTTTTTGTAAAAAGATCAAAACACTTGAATCACAAGCTTTGTCCTTAAATCAAAACATCTCCAAGAATTCCAAAAAAATCTAATCTTACTTCTAACATATTCATAACATCATCCTCAGATAAACCATGCTTTAAATCATCAAACTAAAGTCACCAAAATCACAAAAATAACACTTGGAGTTTTTGATTTTACACTTAGTCCAAAAACAGAAACTTTTTCTTAACTAGCTTTGATAAATCTCTTGATCAATGGCTTAAGAAGGTGAGATCTTTGAAATAAAGTATCACATGGTTTAAAAACGTGTCCTAAAGAATATCCAACCATCAAAATTAAAATCACATGGCTAAAACCCAATAAAACATGGATCTAACCTAAAAACATCAAATCTTAGGCCTAACCGAAATTCTCTTGCATAGAAAAATCATATCTTTGAAACTAATACTAAATATCTCCAAAATAACATCCTAACATGAAAATAAGAGACTTAGGATCATCATATAAAAATATCAAAGCCTTTAGAGTAAGATCAAACCTCAAAATATTCAAACTTTATCCAAATAAAAACTGTTTTGTCACTTCCAGTTTTCATGTTTCTAGATCTAATAAAATCTATCATCAAAATCTTTATTCATGCAACAAAACCTCAATGAAAACTCTTAAACACATTCTAAGAACACTCCATAAAATTTTCGGACCAAGATATATCCATTAGCTTGGTCAAAAACTCCAAAACATAACACACTCTCCAGATTCACGCCCAGAATGACCTTTCCATGGTTAAAAATACTTTTGACCGACCAAATGACCATGGAATGATACGAAAAATACATCTACGGAAACTAGACTCAAAGAGGAACAACTTTTATGAAGGAGTCATCGTGTGAAAATACTTACAAAGGGTCGAAAAACTCCACACAAAAAGACCCAGAAATCTGCCCGAGAGAGCTCTTTTGGGTTTCTCTCTAAGAACGGGGTGAAGAAATGATTAAAGTGAAGTAAGTGTGTCTTGCACGACTCAAGACTTCTGTAGGGAGAATATTTGGACCTTAATGATCATTGAGTGGAGGTGTAGACATGTGACATAATGTAGAGGATAGTGGGGGGCAAAAGACAACTTACAAAGGCTATGAG